>BQNB010082726.1:12175-29242 GCA_026074375.1 Tanacetum coccineum
AGCCTATAAAAGCAAGAAAGAAGACATTATCTAGTTTAATTTTTATTTTTTAGTTTTAGTTTTTAATTTTCAGTGATATTATTGTACGAATTTTAACTTTCAATTAAAAGTCAGCTTATTTCTTATTTATAAGCATTGTATCAATTTCCTAAAGTTCTAATAAAAGTTCAGCATTCAAGATTTTAAGTTCTGAGTTATTAATTTTCAAGTTCTATTTCCTTTTAATATTGTTATAAAGATTGAAAATTGCAAAAAGAAAAAAAAAGTATCAAGCATGGAGCACAACAATCCTGGATGGTTGTGGGTTAGTGCCTCATGGGAGGCTTAGGATTTGGTTTTTAAAGCTTTGGAAAGCTTAAGTTACTGCAATTAACTCTGGACACTTGTAAGCCTTCCTTTGTAAGTCTTTTTTGTTGCTTATCCACTATTCATTAGCTTATATCCATGCTTATTTATGTCTTTGAGCTTATTTGTATTCAGTTATCCTTATAAATGCTTTCTATTAGTTTTTGTTACATATGCTTGTGATTCACTTCAAAACTGCCAAAATTTTCCTTGTTTTCTGCTTATTGCAATCTGCTTATTAGAATGCTAGTTGTTGTTATTACTTGCTTATTCTGGCTCAACTCTTAGTTGTTTATAAGCTGTCTTTCATAAATTGTAGCCTAAATCCCTTTACTTAGTTTAAATTAGTTAATTTAGAAATTAAAGGGGTGTTTGGGTCAAGCTTCAAAATGGGTCAGAAGAGGTAGAAAATCACTTTGGGTCATTGAGCCATTTTCACTAAGTCTATTTAAGTTAGTTTAAACTGTTTTTAAAAGTTATCAAGTTTTAAAATCAAGTTTTGAGATGTTATCCATCATGTGTTGAACCTATGGTTTTCAAAAGTTGTCTTTACTGCTTATATGTGATCCTAGCTTATAAGCTGTTTTTGAGGTTTGTTTTATGTCCCATTTTGAGTGTAATGCAGTAAAGATTAAGTTAGTTTAAGTGTTCTTTGTGGTTTTTCAATCCTGTCAAAAAATTTCTATCTTCTGAAAGTCCTTAATTCAGCAGCAAAGTTTAATAAGCTCCTCATAGTTTTAGGTTTTGAAATTTCATATATAAGCTCATTAGTTGTGTTAATTTATCTGATTAAGCTTAATTTTCATTTTAAAGTTCTTTTCCTAGGTTAAATCCAAGCCTGCACTAAGGCCTCTTCAATCAAAAAAGGGGTGCCCTGGTGCAAAAGGCTAATTTACTCAGCCTCTTATTAGCTTATTTTTAAGTAAACCCTTAGTTTTTTTTGGTTTATTTAGGTACCCTATAAGCCCAACTATAAGCCTCTATAAGTTTTTCACCTTAGGACTCCCTTCTTGGTGCTTAAAAATAAGCCCAAAAGAGCCCCTTTTTGGCTGTTGGCCTGCAATTTTGCAATAAGTGCTTATTAGCTTATCTGAGCTTATGGCTCATTAGATTTTCTTGATTTTTGTTTAGAAATGCTTATTAGCCTTAGGCTTATGCCTGTGTTAGCTCATTTGTGCTTTTTAAGTGCTTATCGAGCTTTTAGAAAGTAAAGCAGTGCTAACTTAAAAGTTAGCACTGCTGAATTCATAAGCTCATTCTAGGCTTATTTTTGTACTTGTTCTCTCTCCTTTTAGCTTATTAGGTCTAGGGACTTATAAGTTTTCAGCTTTTAAGTCCTCTTTTTAGCTTATCAATCCTTAAATAGCATAACAGTTAGCTTAAATTTAATTTAGCTTGTTTAGCTTAAACTGTCTGTTTTAATTGCTTATTTGTAGCCTTTATAAAAAGTTGCTTTTCAAAAATTGCTTATTTTAGTTGAATAAAGCTTTTTCAAAAAAAATTACAAAATAAAAATGGTAAGGCGTTGGCTGTAGTGGGAGGCCTCGAACTCGAGACCTCAACCATAACTGCCAAACGCCTTAACCAATTTTCCCTTGGGTCTTTTCTGAAAGACTCTTGGGTGCTTTGGTATTTAAGGCTTTTTAGCCCATTAAGCCATAAGCCCTTTTGGCTTATTTCACAGCTTATTCGATAAGCTGTTGGTCCCATTCCATTTTTCATAGAATCCTGCCACTTTAATCAAATTTCTCTATTTTTTTCAGATTTTTGTATAAATGTTTAATATTTTTTATAATTTATTTTCATTAAAAACTTAAAAAATTCATAAAAAATAAAATAAAAGTCAGAAAAATACAAATCTTTTTTTAAAATTTTCTTATTGTTATATTTTTCTAGAAAAATAAATTACAATTTTCTGTTTCCCCCATATGTTATAATTCATTATACACCCGAGAGAAAGAGAGAATCCCAAACACTTATGTGAGGTGCTAGTATATACTTTCTGTGCTTTTAATTACGAGGTCTAGAAGGTTGTGTTGTAGAATATTTTTAAAGAGTAGGTAAAATGACCCCTCATATTGTTATTGTCTAGGTAGAAAAGCCCATTTGCTTGAGGACAAGCAAATCCCAAGTGTAGGGGTATTTGATGAGGTGTCATTTTATACACTTTTTCGGGGTCGTTTAACCCCCAATATCGTGTGTTTATGCCCAAAATAGGTACTTAATCGTTCCTTTTCAGGTATTTCTCATTTGGATGACATTTGGATGAATTACACGTGACTTGGGCTCATTTGGAGAAGAAACGGACGAGATTACGAACCAACACCAAGACTCTTGAAGATTTGTGCTCACAGAGCCTGGAGACGGCGTCACATCTCATACACGACGCCGTCACACTTCATCTAGTGACGGCGTCACATATCTCACGACGGCGTCAGCCCGCACCGACTCAAAACGCAGATCTAGAAGATTCATTTTAC
Source organism: Tanacetum coccineum (assembly GCA_026074375.1). NCBI lineage: Eukaryota > Viridiplantae > Streptophyta > Magnoliopsida > Asterales > Asteraceae > Tanacetum > Tanacetum coccineum. The sequence continues at coordinate 15,001 of BQNB010082726.1, forward strand.
GACGGCGTCACGGCTAAAACGCGACGCCGTCGCGTCGATTTTCTTATATATACAAACCCGAATTTAGGGTTTTAAGTGTGTAACTTTAGAATAAAAAGAGGGTACGAACCCTAGTTCGTTTAGCAGCTGTAGGAGACGATTTTAGGGCCTAAAAACCCTATTGTAACTCTTCCAATTCATGTTTTAATCAAGTAAGGTTTACTTAATCATTCAATATGTCTATGTGTTGTTTGATTTATTGTTCTTGCTTTATTCTTAACATGCTCGGCTAAGCCTATTATTGTGTTTATTTATGATTGTATGAAACCTAGAATGTAGATCTTAGTGATGTTGCCTCTTGTGATGGATGTGCACGTTAGGTCTTAGAAAACCAACTTTTGTCTGTATCGCTGTTGATATGTCTAGGGAAACGTGATTGTGTAGAAAGGATACCATCGGGTAACAGTCTTCATACTACCTTGCCCCCTAATATGGTTGATCCACTTTTAATGTATTTTACATGCACTTAGTAAACTCCTAGGGGCCGTGTAATAGTCTTCATACTACCTTGCATGTGCGTTGCTCTAGTAGCATACTAAGTAGATGGCGGGTTTGTGTAATTCGTTCACGCTTTAGGAAATAATTACATAGATCATCACAAGTATGACAAGGCAACAACATTGGGAGAAGCAATCTAGGGAGTAATACATGATTAAATAAGCACAATCTTTTATCTTATTGTTATCCCCCTTAGTTTAGATTATTATTTAGTTTAAATAGCTAAAACCAAACCACTCTCTCCAATATATGATTTTACCTGCTTTCATAAAATACAAAAATACAAAAAGAATCTTCCCTCAACCCTTAGAATTCTGTTAGACCGTGATCAGACCTTCCCAACCTATTCTTCGAGTGAACGATAAACAACCTCGAGTCTTGCTCATACTACACTACAACGATTAGGTGCACTGCCTGGGGAGTTGTAAAACTTCTCGTATAGAAGTCCTACGACAACCGCACATCACATTTCTTTTTCATTCTTCAACCCCTTCATTGTTTACCAAGACGTCATTACTAACACCTTGTTGTGATTATTCTGGTGTTAGCTCATGCCTTAGTCAACATTATTCCTATTTCTCATTCTTCTCCAAATCATACCCGAGGACTGCTATTTCTAACTATCGAGCGTCCTTGGGTAGACCCTCTGGTTCTGGTTAGATCATAGGACTAATTCCTAACCTAACCACCTTATGACTTCAAATCATCGTGAATTAATAGGTTGTTGGTTATTTGATCGTCACCATAAAACCTTGTTTGAAAATCAATCAAAGTGTTTGATAGAATATCAAAACGTTTGACACTTTGAGAGTTTTATCTTTTGGAAAAACTCCCCCTACATACGTGCATCAATAAACGAAAGTGTTTCGCACATGTGGGTAAGAGTGAAAAGCACTTAGAGTCTTTTAGATCACTTATTATTTTCTAGATCATATTTTAATCACATTTCTCTCCTTATTTTAAATACTAAGTCACTTAGTTTTTGAAATACCCAGTGATTAAAATTTTGTATTGAGAAATTCATGGGGAGATAAATGATACCACATATTCGCATAAATTATTGGAACATTTTTTTCTTGCTCCTCCTCAATTTTACATATGTTTGACACCAAAAAAATGATACCAATTGGTAAATTAGATATAAAATTGAGGGTGAGGTAGTGTTGATGAAATGTTATTGAAGAATTCTTGAAAAATTGTTCTAAGACACTAGATCATCTTCTAACAAATATTCGATAGTAAGTTATGTTGTTATTACCACTGATTTGTTATTAAGAGACTTTTTATAATGTTTTGAATACATAAAAAGTTATCGTGTATTTGATGTATTCAAAAACATTAAAACTTTGGTTTTCAAAAAACTCCCTCTCAAAAATTGACTTATTTATAAAAATGATATCACGATTATAAAATGATCGTCTTAGAAAGCTTTGTGAGGAATTGAGTGTTTAACACATAACTTTGAAATCTTTTAAATTTTCATTGAGAAATTCTTGAAAATTTTTGCTCAACTTTTGAAAAACCACTTGTTAGAAGACTTCTCTTCCAACGTTAAGGATAAGGGCACTAAAGCGTACACATTCCTTTCTTGAGCTTAAAACTTTGAATGTCTTGTATAAACTGCTCAAGACCGAGAAAATTGCTTTTCTCGTTGTTAGGATAAGTTACCTTTAGAGATAAACTTCCCTTTCTCTGAAGTCCGGGTTATGTACTGATTTGCACATAAGCTATTAAGAAAACTAGAAATGCCATGTTTTGAAACTTTTTAACTCTTGCTCGAATTTAATTTATATACCCGTGACAATATTAATCATCATTTTTAGGTATGTAAATGTTATCAATTTCAAGAGACATGTTGAGAAGATTCTTTTTGAGATTTTTGATTTTCTGATTTTGTATTTTTTTGAAATCTTCTATTTTTGTATTTGTTTTTATAGGTTTTATGTTTTTGTATTTTTCTTTTCCAAAAATATTTACATGGCGATGTTTGATGAAATTTATCAAGCAGATTCATTTGCTAAAACCTCCAGTTCTACTGGAGTCAAACATCTCATACCGAGTCATCCAACAAGGTACTCAAACCTTTGTTGTGAAAGAGCTATCGTAAACATGTCGGCTAACTAGTATTCAGTTCTGAAAAAGTACAATCCAAGTATACCATGTTTAATCTGTTCCTTGATAAAGTGGTAACGGACAACAATGTGTTTAGTGCAAGAGTGTTGCACTGGGTTGTATGAGATGGCTATGGCTAACTGAGAGTCGCAGTACAATGTTATATTGTTGTAGTCAAAGCCATAATCCTTAAGTTGTGTTCTCATCCAAAGAACTTGAGCACAACTCGCGGATAACACCACGTACTTTGCTTTTGCCATTGACATTGAGGTGCAGTCCTGCCTCTTAGACATCCAACTGACTAACTTGTCACCTAAGAATTGTATTCCTCCAAAAGTGCTTTTTCGAGTACCAAGACAACCTGCGTGGTCAACGTTTGAAAAAAGCAGTTAGTTTAAAACTAGAATCCTGCAGATACGAGAGTCCCATGTTGATGGTTCCCTGTAAGTACCAAAAGATCCTTTTAACCACCTTGAGATGATTTTCCATTGGTCATGCTTGATAACGTGCACAGTAACATACTGCTTGCACTAAGTCTGGTCTACTAAAAGTCAGATACATGATCAACCCTATCATACTTCAATATCTTGTTTGATCTACGGGTGTTCCACTCAAGTTTGCATCCAACTTAGGTTTAGTAGCCATTGGTGTACCAATGTTATCACATTTGTTCATACCATGCTTTTTGAGTATTTCTAAAGCGTACTTAGCCTGATTGATAAAGATACCTTGTGGGGATTGATGGATCTGAAGTCCTAAAAAGAATTTCATTTTCCATATTAAGGACATCTCAAATCTACTACGCATTAGTTTTTCAAACTTTTTAGAAAATTTTGCGTTTGTAGACCTAAAAATTATGTCATCTACGTAAATTTGCACAAGTAGAATATCTTTCCCGTATCTTATTGTTAACAGAGTGGGGTCTATAGTACCTTTAGTGAAACCTTTGGATATCAGGAATGTCGAGATTTCATCATACCAGGCTCTTAGAGCTTGCTTCAATTCATAAAGTGCTTTCCTGAGGCGGTAGTCTTTTTCTGGATGATAAGGATCAACAAACCCGTCTGGCTGACTGACATATACCTCTTCCTTTAGTGGACCATTAAGAAAATTCGTTTTAACAACCATCTGGTAGATTGGAAAAGATTTATGTGCAACGTAGGCAACGAAAATTCGAACTGCTTCCAAGCGAGCGACTGGTGCAAAAGATTCTTCAAACTCAATACCCTCTTCCTGATGATATCCATTAGCTACGAGTCATACCTTATTGCGAATAACAGTATTGTCTTCATCTTTCTTGTTTTTTCCACAACCACTTAAGATTAATCACTATCTTTCCAAATGGTTTGTCAACAAGTTCCCAGACTTTAAGTGTGTCAAATTGATGAAGCTCTTCCTGCATTGCTTCTATCTATGCATGACCAGCCATTGCTTTCTTAATGTTTATCGGTTCAGCAGTACGCACGATGAGCGTGAACATGCACACTTCAGGATCTGTAGCAAGTTGTCATCTTGTCTGCACAGGCTTTAATGGATCTCTACGAAATTGTTCTAAAGGGTGATCTTTAGTCCAATGGTAGTCGGAACGATGTCGTTGGTAGAATGCATGCATGTTTGAAGTATCAATGTTACATGAGGAAGACTCGGCAGCTTCTGGTCCTGGTGGAGCAAAATGATTGATAAACTCATATGCTTCAAACTGTGCATCTACTGCTTGATCAGTGTTGTTTTCCTCAGCATTGACATTTATTGGTGGAATGGTCAGTTCTATTGTAGGTTGAACATTCAATGTAGGATGTGTGTCATGTTGTTAAAGATTATCAGAGAGAGCGGAAGACTTTGACACACTTTGATATCCTGCAGTGTAATATTCTTCGTACATAAGACTGAATAGTAAATCCAAATCTTGTAGTGATGGATCTTTCATGTTTGCTGGAGGAGAAACTTCTTGTAAGTGGGGCACGGGGCTAGAGTTGTCATAAAATGATGCATGTTGTCATTGGAGTGCGGGGCCAAGACTATTATGTACTGATGCCATTACTTCCTTGAGATCATTAATGTTGATATGAATGGATTCAACGATTAATCTGGTCCTCTTGTTGTAGACTCTGTATCCCTTTGACGTTGTAAAATATCCCACAAAAATGCATGGATCCCCCTTCTCCTTTATCTTGTCAAGGTTTTCACCATCTCTGACTAAGTTACCACTTGTAGAACCAATATCATTTTACTTCCATGATCATACACACGAAATAAGATAGATTATTAGAGAAAGAAATTCCTATAGAGAAGGTTAGAAGAGAAAGAATAAAGTTGATTAATCAAGATTTTAGAAGAAGTAGATATAAGTGACAACCATCCCTTTTCCATATGTAAGAGAACAGTAATTTAAACTCCTAGATCAAATATGATTCCTAGGGTAAGTATACCAGGGTCCGGTTTTGGTGGCTTTAAGCATGTAACAAGTACAATGTTTAGCTTACCTACAAGCCCGTTTTTCCCTTTCATAGCCTATTACAACGTAGATATTATTATATGACTGGTAACTCCTAATGAATGACGGAGATTTCATGTTTTGACTCATTATTTTGAGCTAACCCAACATCATGAGTCGTTTAGTAAACGTATAGTCACTCGTGGGTCATATATTATGGAAGGAGGACCAACTGCAATATCTAAAGATGATTAAAGTCCATTCCGGAAATTGGGGCACGTGGCCAAAGTTGTCATAATCTGACGCCTGTTTTCATTGGAGCGCGGGGCCAGGACTATTATGTACTGACGCCATTACTTCCTTGAGATCATCAAAGTTGATATGAATGGATTTAGCGATTAATCTGGTCCTTTTGTTATAGACTATGTATCCCTTTGACGTTGTAGAATATCCCACAAAAATGCATGGATCCCCCTTCTCCTTCATCTTGTCAAGGTTTTCACCATCTCTGACTAAGTTACCACTTGTGGAACCAATATCATTTTACTTCCATGATCATACACACAAAATAAGATAGATTATTAAGAAAGAAATTCTAGAGAGAGGTTAGAGAGAGAAAGAAAGAAGGTTGGATTATTAAGAGTATAGAAGAAAGGATACAAGCGACAACCAACCACCATCATTTACAAACCCAACTTTGGTCCAATTTCTATTTATTACAAGTCAATCATTTCAAAACCATTCAATAAAAAAAATAAGTCTCTTCATGCTTATAACAATCTAAACACTAGACACTACAACCACTTTGGCTCCCATCATGTCCTACCATTTTTGTTTTGGTGCATGATTAGAGGTTTTATAAATGTGTGTTTCAGATCAGTAGGTGTTGAGTTCATGTTTCTAAGGATCAAAGTAAGGTCATCAAGGATAAACAATAAAGTTGACTAAGATACCCTTGTTGAAACTAGTGAAGAACAAAAATTGTATTAAGTCTAATGAATCAAAAGAGAACAGTACATGAACTATATGTGTTTATGGGTATGTTTGGTGATACTTAGCAGTAAGAAGTAAGCAGTAAGCAGTAAGCAGTAGTAGTAGCAGTAGCAGTAAGCAGTAAGTAGTAAGCAGTAGCTGTTATCACTAGCAGTTAGTTAGCAATAGATGTTTGCTAAAAAATGTTTGGTAACGTAGTTGTAAGCTGTTATTCAAAAGTGTAAAATTACAAAAAAAGACATACATTTTTATTAAAAGCCATCAATGTTATACTACTATTATATTTTTGAGGCTATATATGTAATTTCATAAACAAACTGCTAGGAGCAACTCTGAAATGCTTCTTGAAGAAGCATTTGAGATTGGAGCAGTTAGGCAATATTCAAACGCTAGTTGAGGTGTTGCCAAACATGCTTTTCATCTAAACTGTTTACCGCTAGTCACTTGCCGCTTCTAAATGCTTGTTGCTAAACGTAGCCTATGTACAGAAAACGAAAGAGAAACCCTAGTTAGTTAAATGGGCTAAATGGGACTAGACATTTGATTTTTATTAAGTTAACATCCCTAAACTCCAACGAGAAATACTGAGCTGTTCAAAGAAAAATGAAAACGCGAGCCACAATGTGGCTTGATAAAGTCAATATAAACAAAATATAACACAAATAGATGGCTATTTGGGGATAATCCTAAAATTTGCCTTTTTATCATAGATGCAATGATTACACTAAGTTACCTTAGTGCAATGCTCATTTTGGTGGTCTTGAAAAGATATACCAAGCCAAGTTCTAAAGTCTACTACAGCCACTGGCACACTTATTTTTATGGAATTTATGTATAAGGGGAAAACGGAAAGGCTTTATCATCACACAATGGAATTATAAGGTAGGTGTGCTCAGTTAAGATTAAACTAGTTAAGTAATGAAAAACATGTCAAAATTTTAAAAATGAAACATCTTTCACTAAAAACTAAAAAAATAAAGGCAAGCAAAATTAAGTGAGTGTCTATTTCTAATCCCTTCCCCCCCACTTGAGTCAGACTATGCATATAGAATAAAAATGGAAGGGTTAGAAATGGAATAGAAGTTCCCCCTCTAGGATTTGTTCGTTATGAACAGAATATGGCATGTCCCAACACATTCACCAAGCATGCTTCCTCGAGCAACATCCACTACTAACATCTCATCATACCATTCGGTGTATCATCCAACTAGTCCAGCTTGAAATGCTTCCTTGTAGCTAATAACCATCCTGGCACTACCCCACGTGCATTAACCTGTATAGCTGCAAGAAGACTAAATACCAAAGGCATAAATCCGGATAAAAGCAATCATAGCACAAAATGTACAAACTAACAATACATGAAATGAAATAAAACCTAACTCACTTTCGTAGGAATCACGGTTTCATTTAGCGTATGCAACAAGCCTTTTAAACCACTCGGTGGCCCGAGTGGACGAGTGAAGTCTCGTGAGTGTTTCCAGTGAACACACCTACAAAGTTCATTTACTAAATATACAAGGTTTTGTGAAATTCAAAAGAAAATTTATGAGAAAATTTTCCTACAGGAATGGAACTATGGCGTAGTCCTATAGTGGAAGCTACATCGTAGTTAAGTTGAGTTAACAAATTTTTATATTTTAAAAATTAGCCACGGCGTAGCCTGGGTACCTAGCTACACCGTAGTTTCAGACTGCAACTTCAATTCCACTTAACCACGATCCAAGGTGAACTCGATCTTCCATCTCCTTGTTGGTGTAACCTGTAAATAGAGTAACAATACACAAAACCAAACTAAAGATGCAGAAAGGAAATGAAATAAATGAGATGTAAAGGACGGGTTGTCTCCCGATAAGCACTTTTCTTTATTTTTGAGTCCTTAAGTTGGACTCGTGCCATCTTCTCCTTTCATCTTGGACATACTTAATCACGTCCATTTCTTATCATCCTAGCTCTTATAATCCTATAAAGATTTCGTCTACATGTTCTTCTTTCCTATCCTGCATACAATCTCAATCACAACACATGCATCAAATGTGTAAAAACAAGAGCAAACTAAAAATCATTAGCAGATTTTTGAATTCAAAATGATTTTAAAAGCGGTGGTGATTAATCTCTTCAACATTATTTTCATAATGCGGGTTATTCCTTCCAAAAACTCATCTCCCAAAGCAGTGTAACAATTTCGACCAAAATTTTTAGAAAACGTTAACTTAAAACTCATAAGATACGGAAATTGATCATTCCCTAAATCTTCCCACAAATTTCAAACTAACCTTGCATTATTCTGTTTTTAATGATTTTAAAATATTTTTTTGATGTTCAGAAACCAGCTACGCCATAGCCCAACGAAATGGCTACGCTGTAGTTAAGACTCAGGACGAAAATTTTGATAAAAATAAACAAGAAAAACATGCAAACACAGAAACAAACATGTAAGCATTCGAATTAAAAACAGAAGGCCAAGCACTCATAAGCACACAACATAAACAGGACACATAAACAAATATTTCAATCAAACTACGATAACGTTCCTCGGCAGCGCAAAAAACTTGATGCGTGATTTACGTTTAAATAAATTACGTCAGGTTTTACGTTTATAAAACCCTAATTACCTCGACTATTCCTACGCACTAAAGAGCAGTCCCTATCGTGTATAGTTTAGTGATTGGTAAGTACGGGTGTCGACCCTAAGAACGGCTTATATTCTCTAATTGTGTAATTGAAATGACATTCTACCTAAGAAAGCAGTATATAAATGTTTTTGAGTTTTAGTAACATTATTGTGTGATGAACCTAACTGATCTAAAAGGGAATTGGTATAGTGGCAGACAACTAAGAAGAATGAACAAATTTACTTACTAATAATCCAATTATTATGATCTTAAGTGCAATGTCTTATCACAACCTTAAAGGATGTCTAAATTAATTAGGCTCATAATCGCTGCCTCGCCTAACCTATGATTACTAAGTGGAATGAACTCACAAGGAGAATTAACCTATTCTTAGTTCACAGTCATTAAGATTTCCAACTAACCTATAAGATATGATTTTAGTGTCTTTCACCTCACGTTAACATGTTGCTACCCATTAACATGTCTCGCACTCCTAACCATGTATTTATTACTAAGGGTCACCTATTGGGCATAAGTCGAACAACTATCAGGATTGGTCATCCCGTAGTTAATCATGTACGCTAGGATTCGGATGATCACTTAATACCTAGTACACACTCAACCTCATATCAATACTCAAAAAGGAATTGAAGGATCTATAAGCACACTACATAAATTATCGAGTAAGAATGCAATTAAGACTATAAGATCATAAAATAATAACCGAATAGATAATAAATAAATCAAATGCCGACGAACAAATAATAAAGCATAATAAATAACACATCATCAACGAATTAAACCAATATAAATTGAATCATTAAGAAATAACAAAATTAAATCAAATTAAAAATTGAAGTATGTATACATATCGTGCTAAACTAGTGCTCCCGGTCCTCTAGTCGAATCCCATGACAAACCCCATAGGATTTTCCCTATATACAAAGCTGCGTCTGCACCCTTTTCTTTTTTCTCGTCGAACCAATTAACCCACGAATAAGAATGATATCTCCATCTGTACATTCGATTATATTTATAATAAAGTGGAATTTTGGTCATTATGCAAATTTAGCCCTTGATCGTAGTTCATTAATAAACTTCAGTTCTTGAAACATAATAAGATTCACACGACTTCAGTCCCTGAAGTAATAAAAGCTACAGTGTAGTTATAAAAGTCGAGCTACGTCGTAGTTTCTCCTATGCAGCTTTCCTCATTTAGCTTATAAAAGCTATGGCGTAGCCACGGGAACGAGCTACGTCGTAGTTTCTTCAAACGTGCCATTCATCATTAAGCTACGACGTAGTCCCTACATGCCAACTACACTGTGGTTCTTCATAAACAAGTATTTCTTTCCAACAATAATTAGCTACGGCGTAGCCATAACGGTCCAGCTACGCCGTAGTTTCTTACTGAATGCGGTTTTTTTGTATTTAGTTCTTTTTGCCATATTCCGCCTCATTTTCGTTCCGATGACTTAGTTATCCTGAACCTGTAATATAAACGAATTAAGTACTAGATTCATATAAAAATACTATAAACAAGGCAATAAACACGTGAATTTGATATAGAAAAGCATCAACCGTTTGATGTTATCACTTGGATATAATGAAGCAAAGTTAAGCAATAAAGTTTCTTTCTAAAAGTTCTCTAAGTGTTCCTCTCTTCGTCAAATATAAACCTAAAATACCCCCGTGTTTCCAACAGAGAGAACGTCATGTTTCATAATCATCAAAGAAATAAAAGAATCATTAAGAAAATACAAAACATAGCTTTTAGACTTGCGATCATTAGAATCATCAACGCAATCAGCATCACATGTGGATGAAAACAAAAGTATGAGAATGTGAGTACTTTGAAGATACATAAGGATGCCATCGAAGAACAACAACCTAATACACAATAATCGCATCAATAACAAACTCACTGACAACCTGGACGACATGTGCAATATCTGTTTGAATCATTGTAAGATAACAAAGTCACAAAAATGGTCTGATATAAACTATGATAACAAAAAGTATCACCATATAAGGGAGTGTACTTTGGTTTGGACTCAAGAGGAGTATAAGCAATCTTGTTAGCAAAAACCTTACATAATCAAAAAATTAGTTATGTACTTTCACCGAGACAGGAGATAACATTCTGGAGAAGAGAGATCCTTAATACCAAGGAAGTAACAAAATAACTAAATATTACATTGCAAAATGAACAGATAAACTAGAAAAACTATTCAGTTTCATGACAATCATGTCCGGGAAGGATCATATCATTAACATACAAAGATAACATATACAACTGACCTTCAAACTTTTGAAAAACTTAACATAATTATGATGACTTGAAACAAAACTAAATGACGTAAATAATGCAGGAAACTTCTCATACCAACGTGTGGTAATTATTTGGGACAACAAACAGGTTTTCGATTTCAAAAATCTTCACCTGACCGTTGAGAAACGGCAATAGGCAATTTCATGTAAACTTCATTATGGACCATGTAAACTTCATTATGTACCATTTAATAGAGAATTCTTAGCATCCATCTAAATATCTTCCCTTTACAACTAGATGCCACTGCAACCATAGTACGAACATTCATCAGTTTAGTAACAAAAGCAAATGTTTCTTCATAATCCATGTCATACTTTTAAGTGTTGCTTTTAGAGATCAGTCGAGCCTTATATCTTCTAGTGGACCCATCATCACTCTAGTCACTCAATAAGTTATCACTTGTGTCATCAAAGAACTCGTGCTTACTGAAGAGGATCAAAAATCTAAAGATAATTCAGATGATGAAACCAACACTTCAAGTTCTTTAATTCAATCCTCTAAACTTAAAGTCGTCAATAAATTCTTTTTTACTATTAAAAAGGGTGAAAGGTTTCACTATACTAAAAGAAGAGGTCAAAGCCTAAAAACTGGAAGACGACAGGATAAAAGCTGAAGCCCTTGAAACCAAAAGGAAGAAAACCAAAGCTGAACTACTTCTAATCTTAGGTTGACAAACTGTGGAAGAATACTACTAAAAGAAAATAATCTATAACAGTCTTAGATTACTGAATATAAGGAAAGATCACTAACATGGACATGAACATATGGATCGCCGTGGACATAGAAAGGGTAAGAGATATGCTTTGGTTGGTGGAAAAAATGAAAAGTAGGATTTCTAATTTCAATCAGATGGGTGCAATGATGAAGTTGGATAATACAATCCCTTTAGAAGAACAAGATCCCATGTTGGAGCTGAAAAAACTTGCAAAGAAGAAAAGAATGGATATTGATCAAACTCTAGATTTCTTTAAGTCTACCAAGAGGTACAAAGGATATATCAAGTTTGATAAACTCCCAACTGGGACTGTGCTGAACGAACCAATATTGAGGATGATATATATGCTTCAATGATCCACATAGACAATGTGCTTCAATGATCCACATAGATATGCTTCCAGAACAAAATGATGATGCACTCTACAACATTCAGAATATGTTCTTTAGGTTTGACAAGGACTCGGTAGTAATGACCATGCCGGGACTTTCAGCTCTATCGTGATTGCTGAAGTTGACAAGTGAAACGAATGTCTACTCAAGCAAATTAGTGTTATTAAAGAGATTAGGTAGTAGTTAGGATAATCATGTTATCCTTGTAATTTATAATGTGCTTAATGAAAAATCAAATGTTTTTCTATAACTGTTTTTATTGACATTATTCGTTCGTAAGAACAAGTTGTTTGGTCACTTACATTAGATTTAACTTAAGCTATATGTATATCAAATGGGGGGATTGTTAGTTTAGTTCAGTATCCTTCAGTCTCTAACTAGATTTAAACATAAAACAACCTAAGTGTTTTAGTCATGCTGAAGACAGTTCATCACTCAACTCCTTCAGAATTCTTTAAAGACAAAAGAAGTCTTCTTTTCAGTAGTTGATGCGGTTCAGCGACTGAAGCACAAGATCCAAAACAAGAAGTTTAGTTCAACGAGGTTGGCAATGCCTCATTGAACGATGTTGATCCCTCAAGAAGCTGGACGAATGTCTTGTTTACTAGGCTGGTAAACTTTTCTTTATATCAAAAGGAAAAAATCAAATCTTTTTGGGAATGACTTCTTTCAAAATTGATAAAGAAATTTCATTGTTCCCTAAAGAAGACTTTTATCTTTCTTAGTATGACACCATTAAATGGGGTCCCAACCACCTATTTGACGCTCGACACGTATAAAGGGGAACCTCTTGCAAGCCCTATTTCTCTGCTATAAGAGAGAATGTTGTGAAGGAATGAATGCTATCTTTTATCTTTTGCAATTAATGTGAAGCACATTCAAGAGCATTTACTCTTCGAATCAAACTTAAGCCGCTGAAGCTTCAACACAACGGTAAAGTTTGTACTTAAACAATTACTTTGGTTAGTGTTTAAGTTAGATAGGAGATCACCAAATTGTCATTCAACTAGGTTTACTATTCCACAAGTAAACCTTGTCATAGATTCTTTTGATTTATTCTAATAAGAGTTTATACGTTGAAAATCATCTTTGGTGTCTTTATAGTTTTATCAGTTTGTGTACTCTTATATTAAAAGGATAACATGTTAGCCTTAAAATATTGAGTCGAACAAGAAGTTCGTTCATTTGGAATATTAGGTCTCGGTCATTTATTATTTATATGTTGTAGTATGCTAGAAGGGTAAACGGGCTCGTGAACGTAAACTAATATTGTATGCATTTTGGACTAAGGTCCAATGTAATCCCGAGCCCGACCCAAGTTAACATTAAACCCGACCCATGGCAAAAGCCCATCCGGCTACAAGGGTATAAATACCCCTCTCCAAGTGTGGAGAGGGTGTTGGTCTTATTTGTTTTTCACACATTAGAAATCAACCACTCTTTATTTTCTCTCTCCAACCTCTCTCTAAAATTCTTATCATCTCCTTTCTATATTTCTTGGTCAAAATGATGAAGTGAAGGCAATTATGGGTCTCTGACATTTGGTATCACTCGCCACGGGATGAGTTTAGTGATTTGTTTGTGGTCATTTTTTTTGAGCTTGTTATTCGACTTATTTGTTTTTGTTTTTCGAGTGGTGATTTGTTATCTTATTCGACAACTTAATTGGCTTATTCTCATTCGACTTATGTGGTCTACGTTTCATTTTTTTAGTCATATTTATTTGGGCTTTAAATCGTTTAGGGCGAAATCTTTTTGGGCTAATGAACAGTATTTCATTTGTAAACTTTCCTATGTTTTCATCATAGCTCATTCTGTTTTGTAACAGTGTTTAGAAACTTATTAAAAGCCTATTTGTGTGCTTCTGGTTGTGGCCTACTCGTTGATTTTACAATCTTATTCTCAAGTTTTTTTTGTAGCTTATTTTCTGTAAAGAGCTTATTTTGAGCTTTTTTTTGAGCTTCTTATTGTGGTCCATGGTTTGATAACAAGAAGAGAGGCATAGATCCACACTTTACGGAAACAAGGACGTTGTATTTTTGTTGTTTCGGAAGAAGACAAGAACACAAAGGACGACAGTACATGAATTCACAGCACTCTTAGGCCCCGAATTAG
>BQNB010082727.1:0-23452 GCA_026074375.1 Tanacetum coccineum
AATTGAACGTGTCGATTTAAACCGCACCATCAAAAGTCAAAGTGTCATTCTCACTTCTAATCAAAGTCTTACCAAAGAATTAAGACAACACATGAGGCGTTGGGAAGAACTCATTCGTGAGAATGTGTCCGGACTAGGAGGCAACCGGGACCATCTTCTGGCTTGTCTTACTCACATGTTGTATTGTATTGTTTCCAAATTACAATATAATCTTGCTTACTTCTTTGCCAAAAGAATTGAATGTGCTCGATCCAATCTAACTGCCAATCTTCCTTATGGCATGTTTTTAACTCGTCTCTACCGACACATCATGGAACACTACCCTTATCTTGACAATGGCATTTACAATGTTGTTGATCGAGTCATGCGTCCTCTTGCTCTCAAACAAACACGAAAACCATGAAGTGATCATGGAAAAGCCCGTCACTTTGTCTCATCAACATCCGACCATCATAACCATGGATCTTCATCTCGCCAAGGAGATGACGATGAGGATGATGGTACTTCTCGTGATAGTACCCCATCTCCTACCACCTACCTAAACTCTCTCAAACCTCTCAATTACCAACAATACGACATTCCTACTTCTTCTTAACAAGATGATGATCTTCTCTTCGAGCGTCAAACCGACTTGCTCAATCAAACACAACAAATGCATAAGGAACTTAGAGGTGGATTCAAATCATTTGGCAAGGCATTATGAGGAGTCTTCGGGAAGAAAAAGAAATGAAGACGTTGAATGATGATTAGCTTGGTAGAATAATTTGTTTAGGACTTTATGTGAACTTATGTTTATGTATAATTACTTATGAGATGACAACCCGACTTGGTCGGAAGTATGTGAACTTATTTGGCTTACTTAGAACCTCTAATTAATATGTGCTATTAGTATGTTCTTAATGTTTATCTTAATCTCTTATAATTTTTCTAATTGCATGCATAGATGATATACTTGGTTTCATGCATATATATGTTCACATGGGACTTGCTGCAAATTGACCACCAAAACATAAACAGTTCTCACAAACTTTTTTAAAAATCAAAATTTAGTTGTTGAAAATCACCAGATAGGTCGTCCCTCTTAATTCATAAGGGACGGTCCCTTAAAGATAAGGGGACCGGACACCTTAATTAAGGGGACCGGCCATCTGATTCATGGATTTTACTGTTTCTTTCTGCTTTTTGACTCTTCCTTTTACCTAGCCTCAGCTATCCTTACCCAGAAAACTCGAACATATTTTGGAAATTCTTAAACTAATTCAAATCCATTCCATTTCCAAACTTTCTATCAATAAATTCCCTCTAAATGTTCACCGCCACTTCATCATCTTCTTCATTCTCTATCAACCACCATAAACCACCATGGCATCTACTAGAGCCTCCATTTCTAAAGCTTCCAAAAGACCAAAAATCAACTATCATTCAAACCCAAAACAATTGTTTGTGTAATTAAACTCATTAATCGAACTAATAACCCATCACCCAAAACATCAACTCTGATCCCCTAGGTGCTCCTAATGCACCTTCAAAAACCCATCAACCTAAGGTGCTTATCTCATCCTCATTGACTTCACACCCAAATCATCAACATCATTCCCTTATCACACCATCACCAATGGTTACTTGAAACTCACCACATCTCATCATCTAAGTAGTTCCTCCACATACCTCCAACTCAAGAAAACTGCATCGATGGACATCATCTTACTCTTTCACCAATTTACCCCCTTGATGTCCAATTTAATACTCCGTCACCGTCATCACTACTCTTTGGTCATCCCTATTCCTTGATACTCTTGAGGCACATGGGACTCATGTTTGTGTACATTCACAACCGTTCACTCTTATATTTTAGATTAGTGATGAACTCCAATACTTGTTTTATTACATTAAGAACACATGCTTCTCAACCTCTGACAACTAATTCACCACCACCACCATCACTTTCACCAAACTAAACATACACCATGTTTAGCCATTTTCAAATAATTGTCAACCAAACCTTTTGCAAGCAAGTCCTATGGAATTCTAGGAATGTTAGGATCTTTGTAGTTTAATTTTATGTACATTGTATTAATATGCTTCAAGCATATTATTTTTATTTGATGTATACATGCTTGTGTGTTATAAACAATTATTATGTTTAATGAATGGTCTTTAGTCTTATGTTTTAATTATGCACTTAACTTTTTTTGCCTTATTCTTGCATTCTTTCCTTTCTTTTGCTATATGTTAGAAAATGTGGTGTTGTTCCTCTAAAACTTGTTTTGGTAGAAAATTATCATAGCTCGATTTTACTGTGCCCTCAAAAGAGGGATACACATAAAAAGGAGCATTCATTCCATCGGTTTTATAACATTCATCGACGAAGCCTTTTGATTCTACAAACAGGGGGAGAAATGGAGAAATAAAACATCATTAAAATACGTGTGTAATTTTTTTTACATTTAATGAGTTTAGATTTTGTTATCATCAAAAAAGGGGAGATTGTTGATAGAAATAATGCCTAAACACGTTATTAAGATTTTTCGACCTCTCTACGTTTTGATAATCACAAAATATAAAAACATCAAATGTAAAATTAAACACAAACAAGTAATTAGTAGTAAATTTTCGAAAACTTTAATCACTTAAAAGTATGAATAAATAAATGTTTAATGCATTTTATGATCAAAGAAATTTTTATTTAACCTCACATTTTTTTATAAAAATGTCACAAACATTTTTATAACTTTTACAAAACATTTTTAGATTTAAAAGAAACGTTTTATTCAAAAATATATTTTGAATTCAAATTTTTCTACCAAAAAATGGCTAGAAATGTTCCAAAAACACCTCCCCCAGAAAAGACAAAAAAGGGAGCGTCTAGGTTGGGCGGCCCCCTTATGTATAAGGGTGGTCCCTTTAATTATTAAGGGGACCGACATCCTAATTAAGGGGACCGGCCAGAAAAAGATTTCCCCTAGTTTGCCTATAAATACTGGACTATTCCCTATTGATTTTCTCACCTTTTGCACACACTTTCTTTCTGTTCTAAATCAGTTTATACTCTTCTACAATCCTTTGATCATTTAATCATAAATCTTTGTTTCCAAGTGATCCAAGCTTAATTCCTCAAGTGCAAGAGAAGAATACTTCTTATCATCAAGTCAAGAAGTGTTATAGTTTAGTTGGTGTTGTTGTGAAGTTGTGTTAGATCTTGTAAATCATTTGTGTATATTGTGAAGGTGTGTATTGTAGTTGTGTATAATAGTTAGATTGTGGTGATCATTGAAAGTATAGTTAGATCGTAGTGATCATAGTAAGTAGTGTTAGATTGGTGTGATCGTAGTAGTGTCTTGGTTGTGAAGAGAAGAGAAGTTGTGAAGTAAAGATAAGTTGTGAAGCGAAGAGAAGTCGTGAAGTGAAGCAAAGTTGTGAGTTGTTGTAAAGTGGTGTGATTAGCATACAAGAGTTGTGATAGATTGGTTCTAGCTAGGATTAGAACTCGACATTTCGCTTAGTGTCGGAAATTGGTGTAAGCAAAGTTGTGTACGGTTTTCTCCGCCTAAAGGGAGTTTATTGACATAGTGAGAGAGCTTTGAGTTTGGTGGCATCAAGGAGTGGAGTAGGGCGAAGAGGTGCTTCGTTACCGAACCACTATAAATCCTTGTGTTGTGGTTTGATCTTTCTAACTCTTATCTATTTTCTTTATATTACTTGTCATTATTTACTTACTTGTATTGTTCATATTGTGCACATATTGAGATCACATAAAGTCGAATCTAAGTTTTTATAAACAAACATAACATTAATTTAAAAAGCGGTAAACTATTCAACCCCCCTTCTAGTTTTCCACAAAAGGAAAAATAGGACACTTCAAGAAATGAGTAGGACTACGTTGAATGAGCAATCATAACCACAAAAGTTTTGGTGTAACACCGTATATTGATGAGGTGTTATTTTATACACTTTTCGGGGTCTATTAACCCCTAAATCGTGCATTTATGCCCAAAATAGGTACTTAATCGTTCCTTTTCAGGTATTTAGCATTTGGAAGGCATTTGGAGGAAATACACGTGACTTGGCTCATTTGGAGAAGAAACAGGCAAGACTACGGACCTACCCCAACATTTCTCAAGATATTGTTCTCAAAGGCTAGGAGACGGCGTCACAAGATACACGTGACGCCGTCACAATTCATCCCATGACGGTGTCACAAGAAAGCATGACGGCGTCAGCTCGCACGACCCAGCCCAAGATCTAGAATATTCTACTTCACGATGGCGTCACGATTAAAACGCGACGCCGTCGTAGCGATTTTTCTATATATACAAACCCGAAATTAGGGTTTTAAGTGTGTAACTTTAGAGTAAAAAAGGGGGACAAACCCTAGTTTTTTGGGACCCACCACACTTACTAACAACTGATGATTTTAGGGCTTCAAAACCCTAGGAGGTGAGTAAGCAAGGCTTAGTTTTTGATCTTGACACATAGGAGGTCTAGTAGGGGATGTGTAAAATCTAGAAATTCAGGTGTACAAGCTAGAAAACTAGCTTTGATGTGTTGTTTCTCCTGTTGCTTGTCGCGGCTAGAAAAGAAAGAACAAGAGCATGTGATGAATTTTATACAATATAAACGGAAGATATTTTGAAGAGAGGTTATTGTAAGCTGCTTAGGAATGAAGTAGTTTAGTCATGGAGGTGCTTGGTTGCAAGGAAAATAGTTAGAATTGGTCATTTTGCAAGGGTTTGTATTTCGGGTTCATTTAGGGTTCATAAGGGTTCGGGTTGAGTTTTCTAGTTGTAATTCATGTACATTTGATTAGGAATGATAGGTTACTGATCCCAAGGCTTATATTAAGGATTATAATCAAAAGTTGAGAGGTGGTTTAGGTTAAAATGGGTAGAAAATAGGTAAACGGGTCAAAGTTACAATTAGGGCACAATTAGGGTTTTCTGGATTCGTTTCTTGTATAATTGAAGTTGAATGATGAAATGATAATGGATTATGATTGAGAATGTTTTAATTTATGTTATTATAACTTATTTAAGTATTGGTTTAGGTTTACAATGGATAAAAACATGTTATTACAACTTATGTAAAGTATTGGTTTAGGTTTACAATGGATAAA
Source organism: Tanacetum coccineum (assembly GCA_026074375.1). Lineage (NCBI taxonomy): Eukaryota > Viridiplantae > Streptophyta > Magnoliopsida > Asterales > Asteraceae > Tanacetum > Tanacetum coccineum. The sequence goes on from BQNB010082727.1 coordinate 5,114, forward strand.
AACGAAGAAACGAGTCATGTTTAGAAACTTAGATTGGTTTTAGGGTTTTAGGGTTTTGAATTTGGGTTTTGAGTATTAAACAGTATATGAAAGCTTATGAATAGAATATTTCTTTGACTAGCAGTACTTTGATCTTTCATTTAGCAGTACTTTGACCTTTTGACTTGTATTTCCCAACAAATTAGAATGAAAACGGAGGTAAAACGGCTATTTTAGAGATCATGCTTAATGACTTGTACATTGAGCTTTTAGAGATTTGTACTTTGAGTTGAAGAGATTTTATATTTCAAATGAGATGTTATATTGCTTGTACATATGCTTTAGTAGCTTGTGCATTCACTTTAGATGTTAATCCTTCATGGAATTAGGGTTTAGAAGCATCTGATAATGGTTTAAAGCCCGTTTTGATATAACGTTGCGAATGGTACATTATAGGAATAATGTACTTTGTAAAAATGATATTATGATATTGACTTGACATATATGAAGATAGGATTGCCATATGTAGGTTGCCTGAGCCCGTTAACTTTAGTTAAGCAAGAAATGTTGTACATCGAGATATTGGCAAAGTAAGTAATGTAATAAAGCGAAAAATTTCCCTGAAAAAGGTGAGTTCATATATAATTGATAGATTGTACATCATCTAACTTATTAGATGGATATTTACATTTATGAAAATTGCAGGTTGTTATAGTCCCCCATCCTTACAGAAATCTCGTCCCGAGATTTAATTTGATGTTGAAGTGATGATTGAAAATAGATGAGGATATTTGGCACGAATTTCGTCTTCACGTTCCCATGTAAACTCTGGTCCTCTTTTAGAGTTCCATCGTACTTTGACTATAGGAATATGACTTCGCTTTAATTGCTTGATTTCACGATCCATTACTTCCACTGGTTCTTCTACAAAGTTGAGTTTGTCGTCGAGTTGAAGTTCTTTTATTGGAATAATAAGAGATTCATCGGATAAGCACTTCTTGAGATTAGAAACGTGGAAAGTATTGTGGATACTACTAAGCTCTTTAGGAAGCTCTAATTTGTACAGTCAACAACTAAGAATTACAGAACGACTCAATATAGTGACGTTAAAATCATAACATTGTCCATTCATGAAAGATCAGAGTTGAAAATTTGTCCACAATATCGTCACCATACAACATCATAACATAAGTTTTAAAATCATAACACAAAGTGTTTTTAATGAATGGAACCAAACAAGTTTAGTCAAAACATTTCGCGCTAGACTCCATTCGCCACTCCAAGCCATCAACCCTGATTACCTGCGATAAAACATAGCATACATAAGGTTCAATGGAAAACGTTGAGTGAATCCATAGAGTTTATATGAATAAAGGTGTGAACACAAGTATTTATAATCATCGATAAAACTTGTGGATCAATAAAAGTTTTAATCACTAATAGAATTAAGCTCATGCCACTGAAACGTTAACCAACTTATTGAAATATGTAACCACATGACCACACAACAACTAGGTTATATTGCAATATACCTAATAAAATTCTCATACAAAATGTCTTTTGGGGTGATAGGACGCCATGGATGACACAACCCCAAACAGGGCAGTCACGGCCCAATAGATCTACGTAATGTACTAGCGCTCACCCATCATAAGTAATTAACAGTGCATCAAATTAGGGGGCCTTTCTGCAATAGGTACTTATGTAATTAGTTCACAATCGGGTCCAGCAACCGAAAATCACTTGTTGTTCATTTTATAAAACTAGATGTATCTTCATGTGGGGTTTATTTAAAAACATTTATAAGTAGAAAGGCGAGCTATGAACTCACCGAAGAAACAATTAAATTAGAAGTATGACGATTCTTGATTAGAAAACGGGTTAAACTCAAGTTTTTGCAAACATGAAGATTAGGTTTTAAAGATTGGTCAGTGGTAGACATCTTAAGGAAGCCATAGCTTTTGGCATCACCTTCATTTCTATCATGGTTTAGGAATTATGGCCATTTCCGTAAAGGGTAAAAAGTTTGGAAACTTTCTATTTTGGGTAACCATGGGTAAAACAGTCTTTTCATATAGTTATAAAACTTTGTAGATTATGAGTCTTACATTTTTGAAAACTATACTCAAAGAGCTTTCCAGGAGTGAAAGCTCACTATTTGAACATTTGTGGGCTAGGAGAATATGAGTCCATGAAGTCGAGTTAAAATCAGGAAACGGAGTTTTTTACATCTAGTCTCAAAATTTAAAACAGTATAGTACCTTTGATAAATAAGAATTAAAAAGCCGAAACTTAGTAGGTGTTTATTTACATATAAGACTAGATAACAATTCATTTTGGAGTTGTAAAAAAGGATTTGGGCGAAGTTCTAGTTGGAATGACAATGACTTATCTGGAAACACATTCTTGATCATGTTTAATTTTTACGTATTGTTTCATTCCTTACGTACTATTTCACGTCACGTCATTTAAGGAGTGCTTAGGAAGTACTTCCAAGATCGTTCAAGAATAGTACATAATTCTAATTTAATTCGTTCTCTCGGTGAGTTCATAGCCTCGACCTTTCTACTATTTAAATGTTTTTATAAAACCCCTCGAGGGAGATTACATGTAGTTTATAATTGAACACAAGTGATTTCGTTTTGTGGACCCCGTTTTGTGAACTAAATTATTAAGTACCATATTGCAGAAAGGGCCCCCTAATTTGATGCTAATGTTAATTACTTATGTGGTGTTGAGCGGCTATGTACATTACGTAGATCTTTTGGGACCTTGTGATGCCCTGTTTGGGGTTGTGACATCCATGGCGCGATCACCCCTAAAGGACATTTTGTATTGAGAAGTTTATTTTAGGTATATTGCAATATTACCTAGTTGTGGGGCATGTGGTTACATATTTATAATATGTTGGTTAACGTTTCGTGCATGAAGGCTTAATGCATTAGTGATTATAACTTGTTTGATCCAAAGTTTTCGATGATTAAAAAATACTTGTGTTCACCCTTTATTTAATATAAACTCTATGGTTTCACTAAACGTTTTCATTGACCCTTTTTAGAATGTTTATCTCAGGTAATCAGGGTTGATGGCTTGGAGTTGGCGATAGAATGGTGTCTTGCGCGAAATGTTGTGATTTAAAACTTGTTTTAGGTTCCATTCTTTAAAAACACTTTGTTTATGATTTTAAAACTTATGCTTATCGAATGTTGTATGGTGACGAATCTTGTGGACCAAATTTTTTGACTCTGTTAATTTTTTCTTTCTTGAAATGGCGACTATGTTATGTTTAAACATCTATTTTGAGTAGTTCTTTATATTCTTTTGTTGGTGTACATATGACTTAACACCCAAATCTGTTGTTCCTGCTATGGTAAGGAATTTCGGGGGGGGGTGTTAAAAGTTTGGTATCAGAGCAGGTTATAAAGAATCTAGGTCGTTTTTCAAAACCTAAACTATAAATTTCTTTCTTTTTTTTCGAGCGCCTAAGTCTCCTCGTGGCCCTCGTCCAAGTCATTGCTTATGATTCTCATATTTAAGTAACTTATGATCGTTTTGGGTGCATTGCTAATAAAAAATATTTATTTGATAAATATTTTATGTTATTTTTAGAGTAGATATCGATTTCATGTTATTCGAAAAAGGCATTTAATTTTTTTTTGTTTTAATTTCATAATATAACAACCCGCAATTTTCATAAATGTAAATATCCATCTATTAAGTTAGATGATGTACAAATTCTTTCAGTTATTATGAACTCACCTTTTTCAGGGAAATTTGTTTCGCTTTATTACATTACATTACTTACTTTGCCAATATCTCAATGTGCAACATTTCTTGCATAACTAAAGTTAATGGTCTCAGGAAACCTATCTATGGCAATTCTATCTTCATATATGTCAAGCAATCATCATAATATGTCAAGTCAATATCATAATATCATTTTTACAAAGTACATTATCGATAATGTTAACCATTCGCCCCCCAAATTATATCAAAACGGGCTTTTAAACGTTATGGATCTCTTAAACTCTTAATTCCAAGAAGGATTAAACATTATAAAGTATAGACACAATGTACAAAAGCATAATGTAAAATGTAATATAACAATCTCATCTTGTAATATAAAAATCTCTTCAACTCAAAGTACTAATCTCTAAAAGCCAATGTAAAAGTCATTAAGCTGATATTAAAATAAGCCATTTTACCTACGTTTTCAATTCATAAATTCTTCCACCACTTGTGTGCAGATACTACACTAATTCTACAATGGTTTAAACCCTAATTATTTATTCATAAGTTTCATTCATTCTTTTTATAACTCAAAAACACTAATTCAAAACCATAACCCTAAAAACCGACGCTAGTTTCTGATCCATGACTCGTTTCATGATTTTTATCCATTGTAAACCTAAACAAATAACTTAAAATAAATCTATAATAACATAAAATTTACAACCATTCTCAATCATAATCCCTTATTATTTAATCATTTCTACTTCAACGATACAGAAACAAATCCAGAAAAGAAAACCCTAATTGTACCCTAATTGTGATTTTGACCCGTTTACTCATTTTCAGACCATCTCATTCTCAAGTAAGCAACCAAGATCGTTGTAAACCCATAAAATGAGTTTACAAACCTTTATCTATCATTAACCATCATTTCTTCAACAATGTACAAGGACTTACAAAGCTAGAAAACCCTAACGTATAATTCGAGCCTTATTCCAAAGCCATGGCTTATTCTTTCAATTTTAACCTATTTTAACTTAAACCAACAAACCCCAACTCTCATTGATAATACTTCTATTTAAAGCCCCTCAGGATTTGTATTCAATAATTCTAATCAAGAGTATGCAATAATATAATCCAAGAAAGTTTCATGAAAGAAGAAAACCCTAACGTGCCTATCAAACCCGTGACTCATTTCTTAATTCTAATCCGTTTTAACCCAAACAATTGCTATCTTGTTAATCCTTCTCTTATCAGAACTTAAGAACATGTCTTAAAATAACCTTAATCATTTATACACGAAATAAAGGGCCTTTGAAACTTGTGAAAAACTGTCGAACCCTAACAACAGGACCCGAACCCTTATCATACTCAATTTTGACCCATTTGCCAACCATTCCAAGTTGCAAATAACTTATGTAACCTATTCTAGAAGATACACTCTAGCTGCATTACCAGCTTCTTAGACCATTTTCCGTGGTCTAATATGATAGTGCAAATGGCCCTCTCTTTTTGCTTAATTCTGCCGCTGGGATCAAAAAATGGAAAACCACCTCACACCAAAGCTAGTTTCCTAGACTTCCACACATCATTTTCTAGCTTTAACACCTCCCTAACTAGACCCTCTATGTGTCAAGACCAGATCATGAAGCTTGCTTACTCATTATACCTTCAAATGGGTATAAATAGGACTCCTATGTGTTCATTCAAACTCGCACCCCCCATCTTCTTACTATAACCCTTAAGGCAGCAATCCTTTGCTCCCATATGATCCTAGGATCATAAAAGACGTTCAAGAAGCGAAGCCTTGAAGAAAACGTAAACCCGAGAGTCGTTACTTCAACCCTTTCCTTAGCAATTAAGCTCAAACCAGGTTTCTCTAACTTATTAATATGCTCGTGTAATTGTTATAATGATCTTGTAAAAATTCATATTATATAGCTGTGAACTTAAAACCTAAGTGTTATGCCTTTTTGATCCATAACCGTACACCGAAACCTTAATTTCATGTTTCTTACTTAATCTATAACGCTTAAGCTTGTAAACTATTGTTATAATCTTATCCCACTAAGCTTAAACTAACATTAAAAATAAGTGCTTTAATTACTCATGAAATAATTTGATCTTAAACCCATGCTTTTTCATTTTTAAAATCCCTAATATGACCCGTTTTACTTCCTTAGCTTAACGAATCGTTAATTTAAACTTCGTTGTTGTTAAATCTTCATATTTTAGTTTTTTTTATAACTTATAAATGTCTATTGAATGGTTAAAATAAGCTTGTCTGGCAATTTACAATGGTTTTGTTAAAATGTATCCATGCATGGGGTTTATATCATTATTTTTCAGAAAGAAACTTATAACTAAAAGGACTAAAAGTGTCATTTTATTAAAGTTATAACTACAAGGGTCTATTATGTCACTTTTTAAAGTACAAGGTTTATTTTGTATATCAATAAAAGTTGAAGGAACAAAGTCGTAAAAATGCAAACCCTAGGGGTTTATTTGCAATTTTCTAAACCCCAGGGTCTAAAATGTAACATTTTGAAAAAGTATAAAAATACATTCAAAACATTACAAGACATAACTTTAATTAACGCTTGACGTGCTTAACATTTCCAGATATTGAATAAAATGCTTAAAACTGCTTATGTTATAACTATTATATCATTCATCATTAATATGCTTTCAAAAATCATGTCTCGGATTCATATCATACCACAATACTAGGGAGCTTCATATTAAGGAGTTTCATCTTGGTATTACGTTCTGACTGAGTTGTTGGGTTTACGATTTAATGTGCCCTAGCTCCTCAAACGTTTACTGAATGACTTCTGAATTATGATGGCCCGAACGGTGTTATGATAATTTTTATATAAAATCAAAACATCAATGTAAAATCTTACATATTTCAATCAAACTAAGACTTATGTATATATTAACCCAGGTTGGCCGGATGAAGAGTTACTTATTTCCATTTCATATACCATTGCTAATCAATTTCTATAACTGTTCCTAGCATTTCAATCTTTTTTATAATCCCGCGAGGGGGTTACATGCTTTATATACCATGATATGCAATTATTTTTTGTATGCTATTTCAATTTACTATTGCCTAAGTAACTGCTTTGCCTTTAAGTCTCCATAATCATGAACCGTTAATTACTCTCCGTAGTAAGCGCGAATGATGTGAATAGATCTATTTGGGCTGGACTCCCCATTGGTGTACCCAGTTATGTGTAACCAATTGCACATCATTAGAAATCACGCAGGTATTTTGGCAAAGGTACCCGCAGGGGCTATAACGTATCACCATACCCTAAGGCTTCGGATTCATGAGCTAATGGCAATAATAAATATGTTTTCAATACTGGGTGTATATCAACGTAACCCAAATTAGCGCATTAGCATTCAAAATTTTATTACTTAAACCTATGGATTTTTCATCTTAACCTTAGTGTTGACTTTTTAGCATGTTTTATCTCAGGGTAACTAACTGCACGCGAGTGTCCTTGATTAGTGACGAGGACATGATGATGAGAAAACAACCGTTATCATTACACTTTGTAAATACGATGTTGGGACCTCTGCTTTTGTAAAAACTCTGATGAAAAAAATAATGAATGATAAACTGTTTTCATAAAACGGACTCTTTTTGATTCGTTTTTCTATGATTATGACTGTTGTACCCTTGACAGTAATACCCCAGTATTAAGCATTCCGCTGCTATATGTAAAAAATGGGGTGTTACCATTAAAAATGTTAATTCATATAATAAACAAATATTATCATTTCATATTTGGTTTATTATCGATCATCGGCGTTCGTTCATGGAGCATTCGTTTTCGCTATTTGCATATTTGCATAGGTATTATTCATATAATATTTTTATATAGTGACCCTTATGGAATTATTTTGCGTTGATTTACGTTATCATGGCAAATACCTCCTCTTTATAATGTTGCGGATCTTCCCGAAGACGATCCGGAAGAGCAACCTGAGCTCGTGCCCGAGCCCGACCATTTAAACGAATTTGCACCGCACCAAATTCCTCAACCAGAGGGTAACATGAATGGATGGATACTCGAAGATGATGAAGAAGAAGAAGAGGAAGAAGATCCAGAGATGGAAGAAGAAATAGAGGAAGAAAAGAAATGGATGATGATGATGTAGGGTCATCAACCCTTATGAGGAGGCTGAGCTTCATTCAATCATAACCACCACCAGATTCAGTCACGAGTCCGAGGATTACGGTAGTTGCTCCTACTCCTGATGATCTTGACTAGGATGATGTAGGCTATACTGTTGGCACACAACACTAGTGGTAATTACTCTGTGCGCCCTTTTATGGGTACCGTTATTGTGGGTAATGGACCCTTCTTGGCAGGTTTGCTCTGGCCCTACAGGAAGGGATGTCATCACTCTATGTTAGCCTAAAATATGGTGACTAATCGGGAATTACATTTATCATTTACATAGTCAGGTCGGGTTTGTTAGCTAGGTCGATATCGGGACTATAACTACTTCCATTCATTAATTCCTATGGAGGGGTAGGTGTTCACATTGTAAGTAGTGTGTGTCGGTGTGTGGTTCCTTTTTCTCTATTTTCAAACCAACACACTTTCTACAAAACAACTCCTTACTTCTTTTTTTTTATATCTTCTCTTTCTCTCTTTTTCTCTCTAACTAATATGGATACTTTTCTTTTTCCATTTTACCAAGCCTCCGGGATTCTTGTGTTATAGGGGGGGTTGGGAACATCTATACTAACAATTGGCACCAGAGCATAGGGGGAATCCGTGTTGTTTATCTACTGATTATTGTGGTTAAAAAGAATCAATTTCGTGGGTTTATTTTTGTGTTCGAAAAAATTGCAAGAAAAATCAAGATTTGATCTTTGTTTGTGGTTAAAAGCGTTAAAGATTTGTACTTTCGGGCTTTAGATTATCCCTCTGTATCATTACTTATGTGGTTTTTAACATCATTTCGTAGCTTTCCATGATTGTTTGTTGATTTTCTCTGGCGACGATTTTGATAAAAGTAAGGCTGTGTTCTTCGTTGTCGTTTTTTTGACAAATCTTCATGTTGCGTTTTGACATCTTCCATGTTGCGTTTTGACTTGTCTTAATGTTTGCGTTTTGAACAATCTTTGGTGCTTTGGTTCATTGCGTTTTGATCGTATCGTTGCGGTTTTGACTCGTTGCGTTTTTGACTCGTTGCGTTTTGAGCGTTGCTGTTTTTACTTTTTTCTTCCCCACCCCTTGCGTTTTGACTCGTTTTTTCTGAGTTTGACTCGTTGCGTTTTGATCAAAGTTCATGCGTTTTGACTACAGGTTGCGTTTTGAAGACCACGACTGCGTTTTGACTAAACGTTACTCTGCCCAATTTTTTATTCATAGCGTTTTGATTAGAAATCTTGTGTGAAGAAAAGGATTTCAGTAAAACAGCCATACTTTTGAATCAGTCAAGTCGTTTCAGGCCCGGTGACCTCTAAAAATCGAGAGGAAAAACGAGCGGATCACGCTAAGTAACCACCTTTAGCTGGTTAAGGATTTTTTTAAAGGCCCAAAAAGCTCGTTTACCATGGATTTATTGACATTTTTTTCATCATTTTGGGAATTTGTGTTAGGACTTGTTTTTGTTCTAGCTCACGGGCCATCTGTATTTTTTTAGGCCCGTTTAGTTTGGTGAGCCCTATTTAAAACAAACAGCTTTAACACACTAAGCCAGATATATTACTCTGTTAAATACATTGGCTTGCTGGATTCCGAATCATGCATTCACGGTTAACTAGTGATCTTTGTAAGATCCCGTTAATCATTATGTCGTGTTTTATAATTGACGAGCTAAATATCCCGTAAACGTGAATTGGCAATAACAAAACACCGCAATCAAGAATCGTGACTCATTAAGACACATTCAACTATAACGATACACACCATCACAAACAAAACAACACTTAATCCAAAACGATCCTATTAAAGATTCAATTAAATGACATAATGGCATAATGAGATTTGGATTAATATGAACATGTGATTACGACGTGGATTTGGTATTCCCTTATTTGCAATTGAAGTTGGATTTCACAAGCGTCTAATTATTTCATCATAATGACTTTCTTCTATTTTTCTTTATCGAATTGATGACTTGCTTGAACGTATACATTTATGATTAGGATTGGATTATTTGTTTCCAGCGGTCAAGGGGTGGTTGGATGAAGACCTGGACAACTATCACTTAAAGGAGTTACGTTGTAGTACTCAGTGTCACACGCAGATGTCGATGTGGATAATTTCAAGAGGTGTTGTACTTCTTATACTTTTGATGGAGTATAAGGTACTTAGAGATTTTCTTCTGCACCGTTCTTCAATCAACAATAGTGCAAGATTAAGTAACAAATTTGGTGGATTTTACTTCAGTTTCAAGTTGGTTACTATAAGGGTTTCATCTTCACCATGTGATCATGACAATAGCCTACAGAATACGAGGTTGGTAAGTTAGCCAAAGATTTAAAGAGTGAGATGTAATCAGCACTTCTCACAGGTATTTTTGTGCTATTACAAGAAAAAGATACTTCACAGTCTAAGCAAAATCTTCAAAGTTCTTCGATGACATTCATTCACAAGACCTTGATTATACCAAGTGTTCTTGATTCTTGCTTCATCTCCTCTACGGTTTCTGAAGTCAAGAGGGTAATGATTCTTTTGTTTATCAAGATTTGTGCTTATGACTAGAACTTCTCGAGTATATGGACGTACACGACAATGATGCTTCCGAGAGTTCGCAACCATCATGGGGGAAAATGTGTACATCTAGGATATTTTGACATTGAATGTTACCTTGTCAAATTCCTAGGGGAAGTTTGTTAGCCTCTTAAAATGTTTAGTATGGTTTATGAAGTATTATGCAAACGTGAGAAGAACAGTTGCTGAATTTCTCGCATGTACCCCTGAACGAATATTCACCAAGCCCTAATGACAAGAAGCAGTGGTCGTTGGTGTGGTTTAACTTCTACAAAAATTTTGCTGTGCACGTTAATGACAAGTAGAAGATTGTTTAAGCTACAACAAAGTTTTAGAATCTGCTTAAGATAGGGATGTTGGTTTGGGGGGAAGCCGATTCAGAAACTTCGCCAAAAAGGAGTCTATGAAGAAAGCTTTTCGAGACATGCTGCATGAATTGGGGGGAAGTTAATCCAGTTCATGCATACTATAATGGTTCCTGTACAAGTAAAGACACTGAATATCCAAGCTGGAGTACAAGTTTCAAGACAAGGAGAACTCGAAAGACATCTTCCGCTTTGGAAGCGCTATGGAAGACTTTATTTGTATTGTATTTGTATCTGATAGGAACATTGTAAGTAATTCCATATGTCCACATATTGGGGGAAGATTGTTAGCCTTAAAATATGGTGACATATCTGAAATTACAATAGTTTAGTTATAGTGTGACACGTAGGGACTACTAATGACAAGTTACAATAGTTAGGTGCCACTAAGACTATAAATATCCCCTCCATACTTCTATGGAGGAGTTAGGATAAACATTTTGTCTCATAAGTGTGTGTTGTTTCTCTCTTTAGAAAACACACACACTCTTTCCTTTCTCTCTCTAATAAAATGGCAAATTATTATTTCTATCCTCCCCGACCTCCGGATCGTATCTTTTGTTAGTGAAATCTTATTGTTAACAATCGGATAAAATGTACACTTGCGTCCAATTTGTAAAACAAAGCATGTTCTCACTCCAAAGATGTAAATCATTTAAATAATTGTAAAACATGGGGCTATGAACTCACCTTAATAAATAGTCCTCTGAAAATGATAATTATATCCAAGAATGGCAATGAATCACACCATCAAATACCTAAGTAAATAATGTCAGTCTTAGTCTCCAAGTTTAGGCTAACGACTTAATGCATAAACTAAAACCCATTGCTAGTTTATCTATACTGTTATCACTTGTGTGGTGGTGTACATGTTTATTGTATTTGTCTTGACTTGATGGCTTTTGGGAAGGTATACGATTACACACGTTCTAGTATATGTATAAACGTTATTAATAAATATTCGTATTTATTAAGTCGTGGTTTAACTCGTATAATATCCGAACAATATATAACTCGTACGATATGTTAAGTGGTTATTAAAATTACCTTTGTTCATGAAATACCCTTAGGTTTCTTATATTTACAAAAACAGTCCTTATGTTTATGAAATTATAGTATTTACACTTTAAACCCCTAGGTTTCCACATTTACACTTTTAGTCCTTCAACTTTACAACAAGTACACTTTAGGTCCTTATGTTCTCAAAACAGTCCCTTAAGTTTCAGAAGCTACAAAAACAGTCCCTAAAGCTTTATAAATCCAGTTTTGACTGTTTTAACCCTTAGGTTTGAAATTTGACACTTTTAGCCCCCTTAATTTGTAAAAATCGCATTTTAAACCCAATTAAGATCTAACAAGTGACAATAGGTTTTAATAACTCCAATAAGCTACATAAGCTGTTGTCAGCTTATAAATAAGCTCGGATGAGCTTATTTGAGCTTATTGGGCTTATTGAGCTCGTCAAGGCCCATTAAGCAAACAAAGGGTCCATTTAGGATTCTAAAAGTACATAAGCTCTTATTTGACTTATATAAGCTCATATGAAACTGTTTGGCTGGAAAATAAGCTCAGATGAGCTTATTTGAGCTTGTTGGGCTCGTGAGCCCAATAACTCTAGTCCGAATGGTACACAAAGGTTTCTCCTATGATTCCTCTTATTTTCTTATCTCATTAAGCACTCTCCCCGATGGACCAGAAGATTTTGTGGTATATTGTGATGCGTCCAGGATAGGACTAGGTTGTGTGTTAATGCAAAGAGGTAAGGTGATAGGGCTATTGCGTTGGCAGTTTAAAAATTCATGAGGAGAATTATACCCACCCACGATTTAGGAGTTGGGGTGCTGTTGTGTTTGCACTTAAGATCTGGAGGACATTATGTTGTATGGGGACAAAGAGTGTCATTATTACGGGATCATAAGAGTCTTCAGCCTATTCTTTATCAGAAAGAGTTGAATATGCGACATCGTCACTAAATAGAGTTGTTTTGTGATTATGACTGTAAAATTCGCTACCATACTGGTAAGGCGAATGTTGTGGCTGATGCCCTAAGTAGGAAGGAGAGATTAAAGCCTAAGAGAGTTAGAGCTATGAATATGATCCTTCAGTCGAGTATCAAGGATGGGATACTGGCGGCTCAGAAGGAGGCTGTAGATGAATTTGCAGTATTATAGAAAGGTTTAGATGAGATGATAGAACAGAGAAGTGATAGAACTTTGTACACTAGGATTCGAATATGGGTACTTTAATAGGGTGAGGTAAGAAACCCTGATAATAGATGAAAGCCCATAAGTCGAAGTACTCTGTTCACTCCAGGAAGCTTTTTGTCATAAGATGTACTATGATTTGAGAGATAGGTATTGGTGGCCTGGAATGAAAAAGGATATAGCTGAGTATGTTAGTAAGTGTTGATTGTTTGGAAGGTTAAGGTGAGCATCAAAGGCCATTCTCGCTCTGCTCCAGCAACCTGAGATATCCGTCTGGAAATGGGAAAGGGATAGGCTATGGATTTTGTGACTTAAGTTGCCTAGGACTATGTTAGTGGGCATGACACAATCTGGGTCATTGTGGACCGATTGACTAAGTCTGCTCATTTTCTACCTATGCGTGAGGATTATAAGATGGAAAGGTTGGCTAGATTGTATTTGAATGAGATAGTTGCTAGACATGGTGTGCCGATCTCGATTATATCGGATCGTGATAGTCGTTTCACATCAAGGTTTTGGCAGTCAATGCAAGAGGCATTAGGAACCCGTTTAGACATGAGTACGGCTTATCACCCTCAGACCGATGGTCAGAGTGAGCGTACTATTCAGACTTTGGAAGACATGCTTAGAGCGTGCGTCCTAGACTTCAGAGGAAGTTGGGATGTTCATCTTCCGTTGGTTGAGTTTTCGGTCTAAAACAATAAGTTATCAATTTAGTAGGAGTGTGCTCCATTTGAGGCATTGTATGGTAGAAAGTGTCGTTCGCCAATTATGTGGGCTGAGGTTGGAGAAGGTCAGTTGATAGGACCTGAGTTAGTGCAAGAGACTACTAAGAAGATCTCGCAGATTAAGGATAGACTTAAGGCTGCGCGTGATCATCAGAAAAGTTATGCTGATAAGAGGAGGAAGCCTCTAGAGTTTAGTGTAGGTGACTATGTCTTGCTCAAAGTGTCGCCTTGGAAAGGTGTGGTACGCTTTAGGAAGAAAGGGAAGTTAGCACCTAGATTTGTTAGACTGTTTGAGATTATTGAGAAAGTAGGCCCTGTGGCCTATCGGTTAGATTTGCCTGAGGAATTGAATGGTGTTCATGACACGTTCCACGTGTCGAACCTTAAGAAGTGTTTGGCTGTACCAATACTAAAAGTGCCTTTGGATGAGATTCGAGTTGATGCTAAGTTAAATTTTGTGAAAGAACCTGTAGAAATTTTGGAAAGAGAGTTTAAGAAGTTGAAGCGTAGTAGGATTGCCATCGTCAAGGTTCGGTGGAATTTGAAACGTGGTCCTGAATTCACGTGGGAACGTGAAGATCAGATGAAATTGAAGTACCCGCATTTGTTTAGTGATGTTAGTAGTTGAATTTCGGGGACGAAATTCTTTTAAGGGGGGTAGAATGTAACCTTTGCCCTTTTTGTGTTCTGAATATTCCATTTATAGTCCTTTGACTATTTGACTTTGGTCAGTTTATTCAGATTTGTACCGTGTTGACTCTAACATTTCTCATTTTCGTGTCAATGTACGACTCTATTAATGATCACTGTTTATTTTAGTCCGGTACGCGTTCACTTTTAATATTTACCTTTAAGCTAAATCGCGTAGACTAAAAATAATCATGATTATAAAACGGTTCATCAAATAAATTAATGGTTTACATCAAGCCAAGTAAGGACCCTAATTAAAAGAATAATTATGTTACTTTAGAATTGTGTATTTTTTATTAGTCCACGTAAAAGGGGTTAGTTTCGCAATAAAGTACATTTGGACACAAACCCCTGGAAATTACCTAGACTTACCTAGGACTCAAATCTAATACCACTTTTACCACCTTAACCTAAAAATAAATCAATTTTGTGTACATAAAAACCACAAAGGGGGCCGGTTATACACTAGGTACACATAAACCAACTAGAAATCTTCATTCTTGATCTTTAAGTACATGTACATCCCCTTGGTAATTAATATGTGTCCTAATGGTCTCCTAAAGGGCTAATACACAATGGATAATGACTTGCTTGACTCCCTTGCCTTGTTTAGCGGCGGCAATACACACTCACACTACACAAATCTATAAGATTTGCTAGCTAAGCCAAACCTTGTAACAAATATTTAGTTCATTATGAGTTGGTTATTGAGTGGTTTTAGCATAAAACATGTGTGGCTAACTAGAAAACCCCTAAACCACTTCCTAGGGCACGGTTTGGTTTTGTTTAGGACTCAGAAGAGTTAACTAGCTTCCTTGCCTATAAATACTCCCATAATCTCACCATTTTACACTCTTGCAAACTCACATACACCTTAAACTCCCTCACACAACAAAACATATATTATTTCTTTGTGTTCGAGTCTCAAACCGCCAACAAACATCCACAAGGGGGTATACGAGCTAAGGACTAGCACACTACACGTCCACTTCTCAATCTTAGAGCTATAAGACCTTTGTAAGTCTCTCACGATACTTTACATATCATAGTTAATTGTCTTTTGATTTCTAGACTCATGTCGCGATGCATATGAAGTGTACGTACCTAAATATGTACACGTTATACTCGTGTGGTGCAAGAAACTAATAAGGTGCATGTACCAAGTGATTTAACACGACAAGGACTTAAATGTTTTATCTAATACGTAAGCTTGGTCTCCAACGTAAACAACATACCCAATACACGATTTTAAAGAAAGTTACACGTGAACACTTTGAACACACGCGACACTAAGACTTAGTAACAAATATACAAGTTGCACGAACACTTGCATGTAGAACCTGACGCGTGCACAAGTTAAATACATGACATTTTGTCACTAGGGCCTTCGAAACTTATGTAAAGAACAAGGAGGAACAATGGGTAGCGTTGGGCTTGCGAAACCTACAAGCACGCACGGTTTGGGCTTAATAGCCCATGTCCGAACCCCAACAGGCCCAACAGTGGAGACCATGGCTTATCAATAAGCTCATTCGAGCTTATTAAGGAATTAGGGACTTATTTAGTTCGTAGGTAATAATCATACAAGGAAAGAAAACCTTAACGGGCCAAGACGAGCCATTTATATCCAAACGGGCCCAATAAGTCATCTAGGCGGGCCCACGGCTTATTAATAAGCTCACTCAGGCTTATTAAGAGACCTACATGCTTATTGACCCTCATGGACCTTAACATGCTTTAGAAAAGCTAGTCGAACCCTAAATGGGCTTAACGGCCCATTTCCACGAGCCCAACAAGGCCCAACGAGGGCTTATTTATAAGCCACGGCTTATTAATAAGCCACTCGAGCTTAATCATGATCTTAAAGTACTCATTCACTTCACATAGGGCGTTCAGTTATTTAGAAGCCCATTCAGACCTTTAAGGGGCCTTCTAACCCATTAACGGGCCCTAAATGAGCGAATAAGCTCACAATAAGCTTGGGCAGCTTATTAACGATCTTACGGGAGCTCAACAAGTTTAGAAGACTTAAATACACTTAGTGGACCCTAATGGACCCAACGAAACTCTTTCAAACCCCTAACGGGCCTTAACAGGCCCAAGCCGGCCCACTAGGAATACTTATTAGCTTATTAGCTTAATTTGAATAAGCTGAAATAAAAACAGTTTTATTCGGGCTTAATACAAGTTGAAAATGAACTAGAAAAGCCTAAAAACTCTAAAGGGGGTACCGGGTTAAGCTATTGGGCTTACAGGCCCAATAAGCTCGAAATAAGCCATAATAAGCTCCCCGAGCTTATTCTAAGCTTAACAGACCCACATGAGCTTATTAAAGACTTTGGGACTTATTAAAACTATAACGGATCGTTAAAATGCTAAACGGACCTTAACGGGCCCAATAAGGCCCGTTAAGCCAAAAATAAGCTCGATAAGCTTATTTTTAAGCCGAAACAACTTTTATAACTTAATTGAGCTTAACAAAGAGAAATGACACTTGTTGAATTTGATTTGGAGCTAATATGCTATTTTCGCAACTAGAGGGACTAAAAGTGTCCAATCCGAAACTTAAGGGATTAAATTGTCATTTTTCGAATTGCAATAACTCCAGGGACTGTTTTTGAAACATTCTGAAACTTAGGGATTAAAGTGTAATTATAAGGACCTAAACTACACCTTGGTAAACTTAAGGGACTAATTATGTAACTATCGAAACTAAAGGGTTTAAAATATAAATGTTTATATTTATAAACCTAGGGACTAAAGTATAATAACTAGAAACTTAAGGGTATGTTAGTAAACAAAAGTGAAATAAATAAAACACTTAACGAGTCGGTCGAACATTAAGATATTCGGACATTGAACGGGTTTAATAACAAGTTAATAAATAAGTATATTTATTAATAATGATTTCACGTTTCTCGAGAACCATCGGAATTATAAATACAATAATCTTGTGCGTCACCACACAAGTGATAACGGTATATATAAACTTAAAATGGAATTTAGTTTATACAATGAGTCGTTAGCTTAAATGTGTAAACTAAGACTTGACCGTACTTACTTAGGTACTTGACGGTGTGATCAACTGCTTACTTGGATATTTATTATCATTCGGAGAACTACCTGCTAAGGTGAGTTCATAGCCCCATGTTTTACAATTATTTAAATGATTTACATCCTTGGGGTGAGAACATGCTTTGTTTTACAAATTGGACGCAAATGTACATTTTATACAACGATTGCCAATTTCGAAACTTAAAGGTTTAAAATTGTCATTTTCAAATCTAATAACTCCAGGGACCGTTTCTGTACATTCTGAAACGTTAGGGACTAATTTAAAACCATAAGGACCTAAGTTGTAAATTTCGAAAGTTAAGGGACTAGTTGTGTCATTATTGAAACCAGAAGGTTTGAAGTGTAAATATTTATATTTTACAAACCTAGGGTTTAAGGTGTAAAATGAAATACTTGAAAATATTTTATGAACGGGGATGGATTAATTAAACGTTTAACGAGACAATCGAATATAAACATATTCGGATTATTAACGGGCTTAAGTAACAATTTAATAAATAAAGTATAATTTATTAAATAACGATTTCACGTTTTCCGAGAAACAACGAGAGTGTAAATACATTAATCGTGGGCACCACCACACAAGTGCTAACCGCATATATATTTAAGCGATAACAGTATATATAAACACAAGTGATAACGGTATATATAAACTTAAAATGGAATTTAGTTTATACAATGAGTCGTTAGCTTAAATGTGTAAACTAAGACTTGACCGTACTTACTTAGGTACTTGACGGTGTGATTCACTGCTTACTTGGATATTTATTATCATTCAGAGAACTACCTGCTAAGGTGAGTTCATAGCCCCATGTTTTAC
>BQNB010082728.1:0-29242 GCA_026074375.1 Tanacetum coccineum
TAAGTGCTCTCTATATAATCTCAATTGACTTTGCCAAACTCACATACTCTCATAAACGATCCTAACCCAGACCTTAATCGGTCTTTTCTTAATCAACAATGGAGAATTTGGAGTTCTGTGACACACACAACATGGTCGCTTATTAAAATAAAACAGAGGGCAGCGAAGGATTTCATCGAATAGTGGATTTTCTCAATACAAGTCACATTCGGTATGCTCTTACTGAAAATCTCACTATCTATGTTTCTCTTATTCAACAGTTTTGGCAAACTGCTATTGTAAGCACACTTGATAATGGAGAAATGGAAATAACTGCTATAATAGATGGGAAAGTCAAGATTGTTACTGAGGCATCTATTAGGAGGCATCTCAAGTTAGAAGATTCTGATGGTATTAGTAATTTGTCTACTACTGAAATTTTTGAGCAACTTGCTCTTATGGGGTATGTGTCCAATTCTGACAAATTAGCCTTTCAAAAAGGACACTTTTCCCCTTAATGGAAGTTTTTGATCCATACCATCCTTCATTGTTTAAGTTATAAGAAAACTGCTTGGGAACAATTTAGTAGCAATATAGCAACTGCTATCATTTGCTTGGCCACAAACAGAACTTTTAATTTCTCTAAAATGATTTTTGATGGAATGGTGAAAAACTTAGAAAGTAAACACAAATTTTTGATGTATCCAAGATTTATTCAAGTATTTTTAAACAAGCACAAGAGACTACTTCTACCTCACAACATAACTTATATTGCTCCTACCCTTACACAAAAACTTTTTAGAAATATGAGGAGGGCTTCTAAGGGTTATATTGGGGTGGACATTCCATTGTTTCCAACAATGCTTGTTTAGGGCCCAGTTGTTCAGGGTGAAGGATCAACAGTCCCAGTTGAGTCCCATCACACACCCACCAGTGCTCCATCAACCTCACAACCACCAAGTTCATCACCGTCTAGGAGAACTACCAGACAAGAATCTGTGGTTCCTCAGCCCAGATCTCCTACTCAGACCAATGTAGCAAATGAGGCTGCTTCCACAGGTGTGGATGTCAGACATGGAGGGACTGCCACTACTGTCACTAGCTTAGATGCAGGACAGGGCAGTGGTAACATTGATAAGACCCCATCCATGCCCTATGATTCACCTCTCCCAAGAGTTCACACACTTGGAAGTGATGAGGGTAGAATGCAACATCGAAAACACACTTGGAATGGAATGAGGGCAGAATGCAACATAATGAATTGATGGATCTTGTTACAAAATTGTCAGATAGGGTTGTATCTTTAGAAACTAACCTATGACAGACAAAGAAAGTGTATGGTGCTGCCTATACCAAGCTTATCAAGAAGGTTAAGAGGTTGGAGGATAAGCTCAATTAATTCCCAGAAGAAAATGCAACTGGTTCCTTCCTCAGAGTAAGAAAATTCAGATACAGAAATTATTTTTGGCTCAAGAAGGGGAACCCTCAAACAAGGGAGGAAGATTGCTCAAATTGATGATGATAAGGGAATTACTCTGGTACAGATGGGTGCACAGACTTAGGGGAGGCATGATCATGAAATGGAAGTTTACCACTGCTGAAGATGTTAGTACTGCTAATGTACCAGTTAATACTGCTGGTGTAGAAATTAGTATTGCCAGCCTTAAAGTTAAAACCATGGTGTTTTCTGTTTGAGAAAGTTGCTGTTGAAGGGTTTAGATATATCAAAAGAGTGCAACAAAAAGAAAAGACAAAGAGTAAAAGTTTATAATAGAGAATCTGAGCCTAACACAACCAAAAAACTAAAATACCAACAAGAACAATAGAAAGGCTTTGGGTTTTGAAGAAAAGCTCAAGAGATTCACAAGAACATATTTGATGAAGAAGAGAGGAAAAGGAATTGCCAGTATTCATGAAGAAAGCATAGCACTTTCAAACCTGAATAAATGGATTACAAACAAGCTTAAATAAAGCTGATGAAAGAAAGTTAGCTACCACAGGTATTCAAGCACCAATAATGAGAAAAAGATACCTAAAGCTATACAAAGACAAAAATTGCTTGTAAAGCTTTAATAATCTGAAAGAAAGAGACAATTTCCCAACAAAGAGCTCACAAAAGGAGGAACCAATGCCTCTACACAGGCTCAACAAAGGTCTTAAATGTTCACTATATCAAGCATATGGAAAGTCAACACTTAATATGTAGTTGAAGATTATACGTTTTGTTTGATGAATCACAGTTCTATTTGAAGCAACAGTAATGAGGGTAAAAATACTTTACTCCAATGAAGAGTTATGAATAGAGTTCCTAAAGTTATAACTGGAAGTTCAAAGAGGAGTGCAGAAGAAGAACTTGGTGAAGAAAGTTCAAAGAGACAAAAGATAGGAGAAGGATCAAAACCAGCTGAAGAATCAAAAGATAAAGAATCAGATGAACTGTCTCAAGAACAACTACAACAGTTAATTATCATAGTTCCAGAAGAAGGATGAATGTTTTGAAGCACTACAAAGCCAAATAACCCAATCCTTGACTGGGAAGTTTAATCACTAAAGAATCAAGAATGTATTAGAAGATCATCAAGTAGGTAATTTAACACACCAAGAGTATAAGGTCAGATCTTTAAAAGATATGCTAAAGATTTTTAGACAGGGATGACTAAGTCCAGACTATGGAGTCTAGTTCATGAAATTCAACTCAACACAACCTACTAAGAAAAAAAGAGGAACTTGTGGGTTAGAGGTATAAAAGACTGTGTATGAATCCCTGTTTAATGAAATGATGAGTTTTATCGAAGACTCAGAGATAATATGCAATGTCCATTACATGGAGGTTGTGATGACACATGGTGTTGTCCATCCATGTTTTTTAAAAGAAGAAGGACATGAATATTTTCATGCTGGTTGAGTAAGATATCCCATTGACAAGAGGGCTTATAACCGTTGATGTTATGTAACAAGGCTGCAAGTGGATCAATATTTAAGATGACAGATGACTTTATAAGGAAAATCTTCATACTATAAACAGACCCAACAACAGTAAAAGTTTTGGAAGTCATCCTCTCAGCAAAGGAAATGGAATTAATTCAAAGAACTTGATGATTTTAAGGTAAATCACAAGTTTAAGGAGGATTATTTAGATTAAACGGTTACAACGTTCTCCGAAGCGAAAAGTTTATAACTGCTTGAGTTATAAACCTAACATACTAACCAACTAGTCCCTATTAGAGTAAAGTTAATACTGCCAGTATATATCCTTCTAAACACTGCTGAAGGACGTTAACCTGTTGCATGAAGATTAAGACTTTGACGAAGATAAAGACGTGTATTAGTGATTAATGTAAAGGACTTATTCAATGTATATCTTTATATAGAGATTAAAGATATGTTTGATATTCAATTTTAATTTTAGAAAATTGTAGTTTATCTTGTATAGAACTCCTTGGTGGTATAAAAAGGAGATCCTAGTTTAGGGAGTATAGATAATGCACAACATAAGATACACATTCATACTTCAAGGTTGTAAACCCTCGTACTAGACAAAGGTACTACTCGTATTAATTTCCTCATAAAAAATATTGTGAGCTTTTTGATTAAATCCTATTATTCTACAGTTTACTACAATTGTTCATTCATAGACAACTCGCATGTTACATTGATATTCTTCTAAGTATTAAATAGTAGATTCCGCATACTCTTTAGTATTAACAAAGTTTTTAGCATAGTTGTCTTGAATCTATTCAATACAACTAAGCCTTTTACAAGGTTAGCAAGATCTGAGTTGGGATCAACATCCTCATCTCGAGTATGCATTTTTAGAGGGAACTATATCAAAATTCCCCTTACATATAATCTAAAAAAACTAAAAAGTGATAGGAAAAAGGATCAACTTATCACGTTTTAGAAGTCACAACAAGTGAGCCATGCTTAGAAAATATCTAAGTATCAATGGCAATGATCTAATTTTTGTTCACCCTCGAAACAATAGTGATGAAAGATGACTTTAAACCTGTTGTCCAATACCAGAGAAGGGTAAGTCCAAAAATTCATGAAGTCATTAAAGCAGAAGTTATCAAACTTCTAGATGCCAGATTGATTTACCCTATCTTGGATAGTCCTTGGGTTAGTCCTATGCACGTTGTACCAAAGAAGGGTGGTATGACAATGGTTACTAATGATAATAATGAGTTAATTCTGACTAGATTGGTCACGGGAATGGGCGGGTTTATTTGTAGTGACTATCAAAAGTAAAAATGGATGCATCCATCACCATAAAGACCCTTTCCTCTTCCCTTCATGAACTAAATCTTGAACGTTAATGGTTTTCTTGATTGTTTTTCTGGGTATTTCCAAATACCTATCGATCCCCAAGACCAGGAGAAAACCACATTCACCTGCCCTTATGAGACATTTGCTTACCGTAGGATGCCTTTTTTTTTCGGATCTTTGCAAATGCCCCTGGACTTTCCAAAAGGTGTAGGAGGCAATTTTTCATTGATATAGATTTATGAAAACCATGAAATCTTCATGGATATTTTTTTCGTCTTATTGGGGAGTTAGCTCTCTTTTTTGGCCTCTCCCATGTTAGACATATGCTTAAAAGGTGCGAAGACACCCAAATCTTCCTTAACCATTTAGTGGAGAAGCCCAATTTATGGTCATAAAGAGGGTATTGTCCTCGGCCATAAGATTTTTAAGAATAGTATCGAGGTTGATCATGCTAAAGTTGATGTTATTGCTAAATTACCTCCTCCTACTACGGTGAAAGGAATAAGGAGTTTCTTAGGTCACGTAGGCTTTTAGCAGAGATTCATCCAAGATTTCTCCAAAATTGCCCGGCCTATGACCCATCTCGTAGAGAAATAAACTATGTTCGTGTTGTTCAAAAAGAATTTTTGAATCATTTGAATTATCTTTAAAACAATATTAACCGATGGCTCTAATTTCTCGGGCCCCTTGACTCGGACTTTACCGTTTGGAGATCATGTGCGATGCAAGTGACTTTGTATAGACAAGTCTTGGGCCACAAAAAACAAATATTTTTATCCTTAATATACACGATCGAGTAAGACTTTATATAAGCTCAAGAACACAATTACATCACTATTAAAAAAAGAGTTATTAGCTGTGGTGTATGCGTTTGAGAAATTTCGGTCTTACCTTGTCTTGTTTAAGACAAATAGTGTATACGACTCCACTCGGGCTATAAAGTACTTATTTGCCTAACAAGATGCCTTAAGCCCCGAGATAGCTCTGATGATTCCATTGCTTACCCAGAATTTAATATCGAATTCCACGATAAAAAAGGAGACAAGAGAATCTATGCTGATCACTTAGTAGACTTTAAAAATCCTCAATAAAGGATCTCCGTTGAAATAGGAAAGAATTGATAATTTTCCACACATCCCTTTTAATATGATGTTTCCCTAATGATGCAAATGAACCCCCGGTGGTTTAAGCCGAAAAGTGGCAAACTACTTAGTGGTAATGTGCTATGTAAAAAGATGTCATCCCAAAAAAAAAGAAATAAAATTTCAAAGATATAAAACATTAATTATTTTGGGCTGACCCCCTATTTGTTTTTAGAATCTGAGCTAATACAAATAATTAGGCAGTTGGTGATGGGAAGGAAACTATGGATATTTCTTTAAAGCTTCCACCATTGGTCCCCACAAGGACATCATGGCCCTAACACACCCAAGGATAAAGTTTTTCACTTCTGGTTTTCTTTTGGCCCAACAACCAATTATATCTGATGCCCACACATGTCCCAACCACCCGTGACTATGTCAACGTCAAGGAAAAAATCTCACAAAGGGGACAAAAGTTCTCCAGGAATCTATCTAATTTGGTGAGATCTTAGACGAATGAGGGCAATACGACTTATATGCCGTATCCCGTTTCCATTCACGAGGGAACATTGTATATACTCGTTGCCGTCATTAGTTTTCAAATGGGTTTAGAATCTAAACCTACCCCACTAAATGACGCCAATGTCCAATTGAAATTTCTTAAACAAATATTTTCCAGATTTGATGCCCTAACTGCCAATTAGTATTGATATAGGTAGCTCATTTTTTTAATGATTAATTTTCTAAGGAGCTTGAAACAAAATTAAATTGGTGTTACTCATAAAGAATTTCTACCATCGAATCATCCCTCAAACAAGTTGCCAATTTGAGGTGATCTAATCGTGGTTTTGAAAAAGGATTTTAGAGATGACAGTTGTGAACATCGAGCAAAAAGGGCTGATAAAGTTAAGATGGCGCCTTGAGGCTTTCTGTAGCCGCTTTTTAAGACTCCATAACGAATTACTACCCAAAATAACTTTAAAGAGCGTTTGTACGGAAAAGCCTATGTCCATCAATCCATTGACTCGAGCAAAAAGCGCTATAAGCATTAAATGGACTAAATTTATTGTATCTTAAGACTACGGGTTATTCACCGAAAAGTTCTATCAAACAAATTTAAATGAACTTCGGGAACAGCCTACGAGAATTCTTGAGTCCTATAATAAGGAAAAGACAAAGATTCACAACTTAAAAATAAAAAACCAAGAATTTCCATGTTTTTGATCGTAGTATCTCATTTAATCTAGATTGAAAATTTTTCTTGGGCAAATTGAAATCCTTGTCCGATCCGTTTAATATTACTGAGAGTGTTTCCTTATGGAACCTTTGAGTTATCCTAACCCAACGGTCCCAACATCAAGGTAAACGGGCACATATCAAGCACTACCACGGAGGGGACATCCCTACTATGGATGACATAGATCTCCGTCTTTTCCCCATAAACAACTAAATTTGTGGTCGAGTCAAGCTAGTGACTCGTTAATAAACAAGCGCTTCTCAGGAGGCAACCCGTGTTATCTATCTAGTAGTAGCATTAATATAATAGTTTAGTAGTAGTAATAAATAAGTGTGGGGAGTGCTTCTCTTTATTTTTAGAAATTATTAGGCAAATTGGATATGTGGTATTAATACGACTAGAGATGGTGGACCCTATTGTGGGCCACAACACGTTATAACACAAACCTGAGGGATGTCTTGTGAATGACCGATCCATGATGGTTATTGAGAGAAGGTGTGTTTTGTATCGTTTAGAATAAGAGAGGAGAAAGGAAAGAATGATGCGTTCCTGTGTACGGACACGGAGTTTGTATTAAGGTGTTATATATAACCTCAGATCATAAAAGCTCAATTACACGTTCCTTAAAAACCTAAAAACCTAAAAACCTAAAAGAAGTTTCGGTTTCCTCTCCCCAAAAACCTTTAACCGAATAAACCTTTGTAAGGTTTTTGGTTCTACCTTTTTTTCCTCCATTTGATTTTTGGTAAAACCCTTTAAGGGTTTTTGGTGCGAAGTGTTATCCCATAAAGTCGATCGTAGGTATTCAAGGTTCATAGGATTTGTTTTATTGTTCTTCAAGGCGACAACAACGTTTAAGAAATCAAATGGTTTCATTTTCTTGGAATTCGGTTCAACTGAATTCAATAAAACCCTTATTCGGTTCTATTGATTTTGGTACAAATCCTAAAGGGTTGTTTGGCTAATTTTCGGTAAAGAACAACAAGGTTTGTTAAAGAGCTTTGATCCAAGAAAGATTCAACACTCCGTGTTTGTGTGACGTGGAGTAAAGACTAGGATCTTGACGTGTTCGTTGGACGTGTTTGTATGAACAACCGAAGAGGTGACAACTTAGTCACTAAGCTTCCAAGTAGAGATTCTCGTTTTTTGATTTAGGTCATTCAACAAAAGGTTAGTGTTTCTTTATCTTTATACGTGTGTTAATCTTTAATGTCAAAAAAACATAAGAATCCCTATCCGTTGCGTACTCGTAGTAAATATGCTTTACTAGTTATAAAATCCCAACAGTGGCATCACGAGTCAACCTCATTTGGTGTTATGGGTTGTACACTTATAAACACGCTAGAACTGCATAAGAAATATTTATTTATTGTTTTAATTGAAAATTATGGCAACAATATGCAATTCTGTCCATAACGAATAAAATACAAAACCTAGAAACTTGCAATCTTTCTAGTAAAATATAAGTTAAACATAAATAGTTTAAAATTTAATAGTTTAATTGAAAGTGTTAAATCGTTTTTTTATTCTTTTCAATTATCCCGATCCCTTAAGAACTCACACAATCATTTTATATGATCGGATGGTGGCGTCTAGGCACTTTAACAGAAAACCTAGTGAGGGTCTTTCAGTTCTTCGTTTGGAAAGACACTAGTGAGAACCTCTGGGGCATTATATGATTGTACGCTTTTTTGAATAAGGTCCTGTCTTTCAAACCTTAATCCCCTCTTTTTGTCCTGTTTAATATGCTATTGTAGTTTATACTCCTTAGACATTGTGACTATAGAGCAAACGATGTGTTTTTTGAAACACCCCTAAACAGACTAAAATACTTACAGAAAAACTTGGTTTTAAATTTTAGTCCCTATGTAATTACACGCATAATTAATACTCCCAAGTGAACCTTTTATGTTATTTGTAATAAAAAATTTAGTTTTGACAAACATATACAACATAAACATAAAACCTTTTTTCCTTAGAGATATAAATATTTTTCTATAAAATACATCAATTAGTCAATTGGTATTTATATACAGCTCGCCCAACTTGCACAAACATAAGAAAGGTCTAAAGGTGGGCCTTTCCCTAAAATAAGTCGTCGATTTTTAATAACCTTCGCTAGCTGACCCAATTCTTCCATTCTTTGCTGCTTCAAAGAGCTACCGAGAACTTTTAGACCAAATAAGATTCTTAGATATAAATGTTAACAAAAGTTTTCTTTAACTTCGTGCTACAAAAATGAATGCATGCTCTTTGGTACACGATTTTTGTGACATATTTTTTCTAATAAAAATTTATGTGTATAAGCAAGGAACCCCCTTATAGATATTGCATTTTAAGTCTATGCCAATCCAAAGTAAAAAAAGAGCAGTATGTTTGACCTCTTTATGGACAGACCTAGGCCCTTTCCACCCATGGCCAAATTTTTTCATAGGTCAAAATCTATGTCAATTTTTGCATGTTCTTCTTTGGTTGACTTAAATCGAGTATGCTTGGTCAGACCTTGGACCCAAGGCATAAGAAACATACTAACCAGCACTTTGACATTACTATATTATTAACTAATGTTCCTTAAGTCTCATAAAACTAGGCAATTGCCAATTTATATGCAATATTTAACCTCGATCGCTTTACCTCTTGCCACTACCTTGTTTACTCGTTGAGACCCGCAACAACAAATCGGTAATAAGTGGGAGTCAAGTTTTAACATCATTAGGACCCTTATTTAGTAATTAATTTATAGGAAGTAAATATGTTTATAACAAGAATTTAATTATCGAAAAATACTAATAAATGAACTTTTTCTGATTGATATGTGACTACCGCAGTCTTAACAATTCAGCTTTTTTTCAGGCTTGATCTTTGAGAAACAATAAATTTAACTGAGACCTAACTTAAGGACTGGTACACAGAAAATATTCGTATTGTCCCTATGACCAAAATAAGTTAAACTATCTAGAGGCTCCCAAAACCCTGCTGCTCCTGTCCCAACTTATGCTGGACAGCAAGTTCCTCCTAAAACTCTTACAGCTCACGCCGCCTGGGTCAAAAAGGACAAAAGGAAATTGCCTGTAACTACTCATGCTTTATGACCATGAACCAGATCTCTTAATTGGAATCTGGAAACCCTTGGAGCAAATGACATGCTTCAGGAGTTTAAACTCTGTTAGCATCAACAAGCAAGCAGGAACTTCTTCAAACCATGCGAGAGTTTTTACCGCATGCAAACAAGAAGAAGATAGTACTGTAAAGCATTATACGTTCTTAAGATGAAGGGCTATATAGATAATTTGGAGCAACAGGTCCATCCCGTGTTCACTATCCCTCAGCAGGTGAACAGTCTACTCTTGGTCCCCGCCTCGTCCGCGGAAAGAATATGACAGCTTTTGTGCAAGAACTAACATATTCACGCATGAGGATTACGATAAAATAAGTTGCATGCCATGCATAAGCCAACATGAGCAACTTTACCAAAGAAGATGCAGCCTGCTCTTACTTGCCAATCACGAGCACGGAAGGTCCCTGAAGAAAACAAAAAATAAAAACCGCAATTGGCTGCTAGGTGGAAACAATAAAGGCAAAGGGAAGTACTAAACAAGCTTGCTTAACGATCCTATAACGCTAAAGATTCCTCCTCCACCCCAATAAGAAAGATCCTGCTAAGGAATCAGTCTATTTATCATTTGTGTTGATACAGGCCATTGGAACAGACCTACCCCAATCCTATCCGAGTTGCTACAGAAGACAAGAAGCAATCTCAGGAGCTATGACTTCGGGTAATCATTACATATAGTGAACTCTTTACTTTTCCTGTAAATCTTGGGTATATGAAATACTGCTGTGGGACTCATATCTATAAATACTTACTCAGGGGTTCAGGAGAAGTATGAAGCTGATGCCAGGAGCCTTTGAGTCTTTTACATTGGCAATGGGTCAACGTATCAACCTCGAAGCTAATGGATCATATGATTTGTAATTCGCCTAGTAGGAGTAGTTATAATTTTACCTATTGTCCATTATGCACCTTCTATCAACAAGAGGAGTCATTTCAGTTTCCCCTATTTGATAATGATGTTTTATTTAACACGTATTTGAGAATGAAAATTCAATTACATTTTCTAAGAATAATTTTGATAATATTTTAATAACGTACCGAGGGATTGGTATTTAAGAAATTTTTTTTGTTATAATTCTAATACAAAAGATAGTTTTCTAATGTATGTTCTTACAATAAAAAAGAGCTAGAAGTTAAACTTAACCTTCTCTCGTTGAGGCAATGTCGTCTTAGACCACATTTAGCAAGAACGTAATTGAGAAGCCTTAACATGACGTGCTTCTTAATTCAATTTGACACTAGAGTCTTTTTGGCAAAGGCGTGATCCGTGTTTGTCTAGAAGATGGCATAAAAAAAAACCTTAATCCACATCAAGTGGAAAGGGCTAAAGATCTACTTGGACTAATACACACTGATTAAGGGTTGTGGCACATTTAGAATCCATGCCAAGATAAAGACTAGCTACTTCGTCACTTTTATCACTACGACTTTAGTCCCGTTATGGTTATGTTTACCTATTTTGAAACATAAACCATGGGATAGTGTTTGAAACTTTCAAAAGTGTTTTCCAAAGGAAGGCAGAAAACCAACTCGGAAGAATCATAAAAATCTCACCGTAACTGATCATCGTGGTGCGAATATAAGTAAAGAGTTTTTAGATCAGACTATTCACAACCCCGCCAAAGGCGGAAACGCGAGGGCGAAACAAGAATGGATATCATCACAAAAACACATGGTGTCTATAATAGAGAAATACTAAAATGAAAACTAAAGTAAAGCAAAAACACAAAGTCGTCATAATATACCCAAAAACCTAATTGAGTCTTTATTAATGAAAGAGGTCTCCGTCAATAAATAACATGCAAAAACGTATCCAAACAATTCAGCAAACACATTTTAATCCGTAAATCAAAAAGCATAAAATAAACTCCAAGCAACCTAACCCGTCTCCTTCTATCCAACTTCCTCTACTCCACTACCATTAACCACCACTAAAAATGATGCTTTAAAATGTCAACATAAAGTTGAGCAGAATCATAGTTTTACGACCATACTTCAATATCCAAAATATAAACCTGTTAATTAGCTGCTGCATTAAAAAAAACAAATTCATGACAACAAGTAACAACAATGGGACGGAACGTGCCCACGATTCACAAGCATACCAAAACAATGAGGAAGGCGTTCCACGCCGCTTCCACAATTGTCATTGACAAAGGAATACAAATCGCCAATTCCAACTCTATGGTACCAAGAAGTCCACAATATCACAAGGAGTTTATCACCTCCAAAGGAATCTACCTACAAAGTAGTCGAAGTCCACATCCTCATAACACTGGGTAGGAAACGTTCCCTCCGACCAAATCTCAACAACATAACAACAACAACATTACAGACAACTAGCAAACCAAACAAGACAAGACAACCAAACAAGACAAGACAAGCATCATTATCACCCCAAAATAACATGAGAAAAAGGGGCTATGAAACTCACCTTTGCTTAGCTTTCCAAAAGATTCCAACAAAAAGCTTCACAAACAACTAGCACAAATCTAAACAACAAAATAACTCTGTTACACGCTACACTAAGCCAAAAACATAGTGCACATGTAAACAATCATATGATTGGATGTCTAAGTTTTTTAAGTAACACCCATGGGTCACCCCAACACACCATAATACCCAATTTAAACCACTTCATTTAAACAATTTTACTATTAGTCACAATTTTGTTCAAAACTGCAGAATTTTAACGTGACTTAACGTACTCAAAACCTCACTTACTGACCATCCATAATTCATAACCAAAAATCTCCTATGTTCACTATGAAGCAGATTAACTACCTCATGGATCCCCAAGATCCATTTTACATGCCAATAACACCTAAGAAAATCAAACTTCAAATAGTCCCAATTCAAATAATTTGTTTTTGCAATAACGAAAAACAACGGTTTTTTGACCCTAAAAACCATACTAAACTCCAAATCATAAG
Organism: Tanacetum coccineum; assembly: GCA_026074375.1. Classification (NCBI taxonomy): domain Eukaryota; kingdom Viridiplantae; phylum Streptophyta; class Magnoliopsida; order Asterales; family Asteraceae; genus Tanacetum; species Tanacetum coccineum. Next base: position 12,613 of record BQNB010082728.1, read on the forward strand.
CTCTCCTTTTGGGATTTCTAAATAGACACAATAACCTAAAACTACTAAGTACGAAGGGCTAGCTAAATTTCAAATTTTAAGTGGGTGGTTTTATACCTCAAATCTGACCTAAATCTGACCCTATTTACTGCTCTGACCCAACTTTTTTCTTTGCAACCAACGATTGGAATGAACCTTCCCCGGCCTTATAAAACCGTTCGAGAGCCGGAGTGTTTCTTGAGATCGAGACTCTTTGTGCTAACTCATAATACTGGAAAACTTGACAAAAGCCTATTACCACATTTAAGATATCAGCCAAACAACATAGCCCTAAATTCTGCCCTAATCTAAATCAAATTCTAACGCGAATTAAGTCTAACCAATTACACCCATAAGCTTCTAATTAAACCCTAATCATTGCAATATGATTAAACATCATTAATTTACTGATTTTACAAAACCCTAATTCTATCATAATAATTATTACATGAATTAATGATTAATAACTAACAAGGATTAATAAACTTACCTTGGAGCTTGATTTTTTCACAAAAGCAGAAACCCTAATTTTTCTCTCTTCTTTTCTCTTTGTTCGACCGGTTTTAAAAACCAAGGGGAGGGTAGTGAAAGATTTTTATTATTTTGTATTTATAGGCCCCCAAACTAATTATAGATGAAATCTAATTAGTATTTGTTTCCTTTTAAAACTCTTTTTCTTCTAAAATTTGTTTTTTACTATTCATGTATAAATTTTTTTATTTATTTGTTAATTACTTAATTTATTTTTGCTATATCCTTAAGTTTTTAATAACAAAACCTAAGCTTATTTGAGTCTATCGTTTGTTGCGTATACGTCACTTTACTAAACTTTTAAAAAATAATTAACTTTTTTGCATTTTTATTAACCTAACATTCCAAAAAATAAAAAATTCCATTTCTATTCATAGCCTTACTACTAATAACCTTAATCTCTTCCTAATATTACAAACCACATACAAACCTATACGTATAATTACTTACATAATAAACGCGAAACCACTATCAATCATCAAATTATTTCCCTTGTCACCAAAGTGAACGAAATGAATACCCACAAAATCTAACACAAAACCAATCTCACTGAACGATCTCGCTCAATGGATTGATTTTCCAAAGTCTCACAATCCACACAACACAAACACATATAAAACACGCATGAAAACACATATAACACAAACCCATACTTATAGAACATAATATTTAGTCAACACTAATGGTGTTGACCTAACCAGCTCAAGCCCATTGTTCACCAGTATCCCCACCTTGAGAAAATCTCGTCCTAAGATTTAACTACTCGAGGCATTAGCACTATCGACAAACAACTGAGGACACTTAGACCTCATTTGATCCTTGCGTTCCCAAGTAAGCTCAGGACCACCCAATGAATCCAATTGAACTTTCTAATGGCTATCATACACCTTTTACTCATGACCTCTCGTCCCAACAAACATCAACTTTTCCGTGACAAAACAAAAGAGTCTTTGTCCCAACCTTAATCTCACTAACTTCCCACAATTTCGAAATCCAACTGCTGAATGACTTGCTTACCCCCCACAGAAGCTAAGGGTGGCAATTAGCAAACACGACAACCCCAAACGCAAAAAGCATCCCACTACAATGAACCTCACATCTCATCGAGAAAACCTTATTCAAAAACCCTTAAGTTGTTTCTAAGAACAACGGTTTTTTAAATTTTAACCCCGTAACTCATCAAAAAGAACTGTCATGAAATTAAGGTATAAAGATGATTAACAAACTCCAAACGTATCTAAAGAATCCCCACAAATTCAGTCTACCAAACTTTCAGCAACCTCCCCAATCCAATTTTCCGATACTCAGCACAATAAACGTAAATTCTCAAACACAACTATAGACACCACTCCATCCAAGATCTCAATCGCCTACAAAACCTCGGTTTCGAACGTGTCCTTTCTTTCCAAACGTACTATTCACCACTTCCATTGGTGAGGACCTTCAACCCACCCAATAACCTACCAGCATATAATTCAAAAGTTTTCCCACTACTATCAAGATAACTCTTTGACCAATTTGGCTCCTCAAGCCCTTTTCATGTATTACCACTATCTTTGTGGTTGTTTCTGTAACAAATTTACGATCCAACTTTCACTCACAACTCCCATTACGGCCGCCCATAAAAACGGTAACCAACATTCCATTCCATACCATGCTTCAAATGAAGACACATCCATAACTCGAATGATAATCCCCCACCTTAGGGAAAAACATATCTTTACGAAAGTGAGTATTCCAATTAAACCGTCTAAAATCCTACCATACATATCCTATAGCAATAACTAGGAATGGGGTGACTTAGTCAGTCCATTGCCTACACCCAAATCGCATCGTATCCACTACTCCACACTGGTAACTTGACAATATTATCCTTAGTTTATCCTTTCCCACTTCTACTCGCGGGTAAACTCAGAGTTGTGAAACAATCCTCATGAAGACCCTTGATACTCAATACTATAACTTTTCACTTCCAAATACGCTAAATACTTTACTACCCGCAACTAGCTAGATCCTTCTTCTATACTCACCCATCATTTAGTTTAACCTAAAAACCACACAACGATCATATCCGCTACCAGTGATTGGATAAGAATACTTTGTCGATACTTCTCGTTATCCAAGGTCCCCTTACATCTCTCCAAATGGAGGTCAGACCTTGTCCTAACCAATATAACCACTCTCCTTCTCTTTTCACGACTCGTCTGTCCAACCAGAAACGCAACATCTGTATGTTGACCGCATTCTTTGCTTTGGACATCTTATCTTTTTAATGCCACCAACATCCTTTATCAAACCTAGATTCGGATCGTCGAACATCTATCCGAACGCATTCTTGGCTTCACTCCTTCTTCCTACTCCCACGGTACATACATCTACATTTGCCTTTCCCTATGGGTACATGGCGCTCGAAATCAAACTCACTAAATAAACATACCATCCATCACAGTTTACCTCATGTTCAAGTCCTTCAATTAAAAGTGTGTTGGAAGACATTTCAAGATCCGTATAATTACTCCTTCATAGTCTCGTTTCACATTAATGCCCTCTAGCAATTATAAGGCAAAACCTACCACGTTAGTCATGTAGGCCAATCCTTCATAAGACCTTCAGTTAACACGCTACAAAGCAATCACCTTCTCCTTTTTTCCAAGCATGCTTCCAAATCATTGCTTCTCTAAGTCATAATATTACTAACAAAATCGTCTACTCCTTCTGGCAATTGCCAAATAGGCTCATTAACCCATTTGATTCCTTCCACATCTAGATACTTGCCTCTTTGCTTCACCGCTTCCACGTTGTTGGAAGAAAACTTCACGTAACTATCTCTCTTCCTTCAGTGACTCCGCGATCATCTACCAACGTGGCGGAACTCGTAACTCCTCCTAAGTACCCCGGGTCGGTTTAAAAATATCCGTCTGAATTACACGTTAACTAGCTTGTCTATATTACACCATTGCACACCCAGCTCATTAACTTTATGAAAACGACTGGTGAATATGTTTAACCCAAAAGGCCTAGCCGTAAGACTTCAACGTGTCCCATTACGCATCCTACAACACAGTAATGGCTACGTCAGACCTTGTGCACACCTCCCATTGGAGACATCACATATGAATTCGTTCTATCTCACCTTCTCGGAATAATCTATGCACCAATCAAACTACCCTCCTTCTCTATCCTACCAAGCAATACAGACCTTTCCCATAACAAGTTTTACCCATTCGAACCAAACCACACCTTTGCAACTCCTACAATCCATTCCACAACCTCCGTGCTTTCCTAAAGAAATTAATTGACACGAGCCTTCGCAAATCGGCGTCGCTCCTGTACTAATTCTATAAACGGCAAATCACCATTCTAACGACAGGGTAAAACCTACTACTCTCCCTTAGAACAACTTTAGACACTTTAGAGGTCTCACATACTACAAAGATATCACATAATCTCAACTCATCTTCCTTGGTACTCCTACGAGACCTCGTATCCTTTTTATTTAGTTTTCTCCATAAACCTTAAGCACTCTCCAAATTACCAAGGCATTTTAACTACCTTCTCGTGGCATACCATCTCAGCCTTATGTCTTAACAACCAATTCTCTCCTACGACTACATCAACACTCTCATAACTAAGAGGTACTAAATCAAAAGTAAAACGAGAACTCTCTAATTCCAACTTGGGATCATGAATAATTCCATTCGCTTCACTACCATCAATCGCACCACCCAGAAGATACGTCCTAACACCAACTCTAGCACCACGCCATGATGAAATTTCAAACTTCACATGCACCAATTGGTATGGACACAAAAATCACACGATTCCAAAAAGAAAAAAATCAACCGAATGTAAACATCAACAAGAAGAATGAACCTCCGACCTAACAAACGCATCAACGATTACTAGAAACACCCCCAAAGAATAATACCATGTACCACGACCCATTAATTAAAAGATTAAGAACCTTTGTACCAAAACCGATTTTTACCTAAGGAAAGTTTCCCTCATAACCTTATACCAATCATTTTAAAACAATAGAATCACCTTAGAAAATAATGCAAATAATTTTAAGTGTAAAAATAAATTTAAATAAAATTTTCATAAATTTATTTTAATTATGGTTTTTCATAAAAGAAATCAAAAGATGATTTTGAAGAAAAAAAACGTGTTGCATTTTATTTATATAATTTATTTTTAAAAGAAGTTTTTAACACCTTAACAATATGGTATCAACTACAACAAACTTACTTTCAAATGGAATTTATTACTCACAATAAAAAAATATCATGATAGCAAAATAGACTCCAAAATACCTTAAGAATTCCAATACCAGAATATTAATTTACTTGAAAACGAACACGACAAGAACTCTTACAAACCAAACAACCATAAGGACTCATCCATACCAACGGTCTTAGAACCAAACCAAAAAGTATCGCCACCTTTAGACAAAGGAAAATAATCAAAACGTCGAACGGAGAACTTAGAACACTAGTTCTATGATAACACCCTAGAATACCAACACGAGCGTTGGATATCTCAACGAACAACGAGCTAACGAACTAACTTAAGAATCACGACGAAAATACCAACAGGTATCTAATGTATCCGCAAACGATAGATGAAAGGGAACATTACCATCTACACAACCCAACCTAATATAATCGCTCGATCGGTTAAGAGAGGAATTATCCAACCACACAACCATCCTCATAGGATCTCACATCACATCTACACTACCATCTACACAACTATCCAGACTTACATCCTTACATAATACATACAAGCAACAATGATCAATGCAATCAAGAAGTCCACAAGTCCGACGTGTGACACCTTTATAATTATGTTCGCGACCATAATTATAATTGCACCTTTTGCACACGTGTACTTACTTCCAAGACCAGACATCTCAATGATACAACACATCTACCACATAGCACTTAATAATAATCCAAATATAATTAAAACATGATAAGCCATCTAACAAACTATAAAATCCCAATCGACCAAACGAAACATAAGTCACATCGTGACCTAAAATATAAAAACAATCCTCAGTTATAACAACGCATCGAGGTAGAAAATAAAATAAACTTATGTTGGGTCTCGCTTGGGTTTGACTTTTCTCTCCCAAAAGTCACCCAACTCCGCGGGTCCAATGAGGTAAACAATCTCCCAACAATATCCCTTAAGGATAGGGGAAGGCACGATTAAAACAATAACAAAGGGGTATATACTATTAGATCCCCATAATGAAAAAGTATATATATATATTATATTATATAGTATTAATTCAAAATAGAAAGAATTTCAAAGCTTTTAGGTAGCGGGAACATACGATGTATACGTACACAAACACTTATGCCTTAAAATGCAACTATATGAGGGACCCTTAAGCTATAGTCTAGGCTCAACCACCTAGTTCTCTATAACCATAGGCTCTGATACCAATCTGTCACACCCCGCCAAGGCGGAAACGCGAGGCGTAACGTCATGGATATCATCACTACACATGGTGTCTATATAGAGAATACTAAAATGAAAACTAAAGTAAAGCAAAGACACAAAGTGTCATAACAATACCCAAAACCTAATGGTGTCTTTATTAATGAGAAAGAGGTCTCGTCAATAAATGACATGCAAAAACATAAACCAAACAATTCAAACAGAAAGCATAGATAACTCCAAGCATCCTATGGTCTCTTCTAGCCACTTCATTCTATCTTAGCACCATTAAGCTCACCTGAAAATGATGCTTAAAACGCCAACACAATGGTTGGTGAGAAACATAGGTTTAGGACAACAATAAAACTTTTAAAACCGAATTACTGCGATTATCAAACAATAAGGGCAATTATGCACAATATGAACTTATGCTAACATGCAATCCACATACTGGGTAGGAACGTTACCCCCGATCCATTACAACAACTGGGTAGGAACGTTACCCCCGCTCCATTAATAGTCATGGAAAGGATCCAATATCCAAATCCAGACTCTTGGTACCGATAACACAATATCACAAGGAGTTGATCAGCTCCAAGGATCTTGCCTACATAAGTAGACGATAACACCACATTACCACTCGGAATAAATCCCAAGTCTTGCCTATATTATAACGATAACACCAATATCACAGTCCAACAAGCAACAATAAGACATATAACAGTAACAATATGTCCATTGACACCATTAACCACATAATCACAGCATTCATAACAACTTTAGATCACAATCATGCATTTTTCATCCTAAAATGTAAAGACATTTAAAAATGAGACTATGAAACTCACCTGCTTGCTAGCTTCAAATCCACAACTCTTCACAAATAACACGAACAATCTATATAATATAAGCACAAAATAAGTTACCATCAAATAGGCATTCAACCCAAAATGATGTAACCTCAACTATGATGGATGCCTATGTGATCTATCATAGCCCTACACTTGTTTTATAACCTTATTAAATCTTACATTTACTATTTGCACCTAAACGTTACACTTAACACTTTCTGGTTTTACGCAGAATTTTACTTCCCCGACTTAATTCCATTGCGTTTCCCTAAACGCACTACTTAAACCCTCCCATAATTCAAAAAAACCCAAAATTCACCATGCTACATATATGTCCTATGAACCTCTCATAGCTCTCCCAAAGTCACTACCCTTTTATAAATATCCCAAAAAAAAATCAATAATTCCAAAATGTTCAAATTCGTCCAGAAATCTGACCTAGAAAAAGTATGGCATTAATATACCCCAACTTAAACCCTCTCGACCTTAAGACAAAATTCAGAGGTCACACACAATATATGAACTAACTCCACGTGACTTAGAGCCTCTAACTCAGTGTCTAAGTATTTTTAGAAAAATCAAAACCAAAACAAAAATTCGTCACTGTTTTTACCATTGATTTAGTAATGACCATTTGACCCACTCCCGTACCAAAAAAACTATGAGCCGTATTTTCTAGAAAGTAGACTCTTTGAGGTTTATCTCCAGTAATGTTGTAAAATATTTATTTGATCATTTATGACTGATTTAATGCTCGTTAACAAAACTGTGCCCTAACATTTCTGCAGTGAATTCGCTCTAAATCGAGTGATCCAAGCCCTACCGCATGTTCATACGCTAATCTAAATTAATTTAATGAATCAACTAACATCATAATATCATAAACTTTCTGGAATTTAAATGCCCTAATTTATAAAATTAAATTTAAACCTAAATCCAATCATAAATCCAAGTTTACTAGGAAAAATTTAAACGAACCTAGAACTAAAAAGTCGAATCGAACCTTTAAAAGCGAGGCCCAAAATTTACGCGTCTTCTCTCTCGATTCTCTTTATGGGCCGGTAACGAAATTTATGGGTGAAAGAGGAATTTTAAGTTTAGTATTTATATAGGCCACCATAGGGAATTTAGTTTAAGTATAACTAGGTTTTAGATTAGGATTAGGATTCTAATTATTTTTCTTTTTTTTTCTTCTAATTTTCGGAACACTATTCATCTAATAAAAAAATATTTTTTTTTATTTTTTTTATTTACAATTAAAACCTTAAGTTTTTATAAAAACTTTAATTAATTTAACTCTTCCTTTTTGCATTAACGCAGTTTACTAACTTTCTAAAAATAATTATTCATTTCCAACCTAACTTTCTAAAATTAGAAATTTTACATTTTCTTAAATCTAACACTTAAACGCTAAGCCTATCTTAAATAACTAACACAAAATACATATACGTATAAATACTTACACATTAAAGACAAAACATTCCATTTCCAATAATTATTTTCCTTGTCACTTAAAAGTGAATGAAAGGAAATCACCATTTTTCACCATTAATCCAATCTTTTCGAATGCTCACATTCTAACGATGGATTACCAACACCTTATAAACACATAATAGCACACATAACACATAAATTCACATAAACCGTACCTTGCAACAGACATATAAATCAACACTAAAGGTTTGACTAACCTGCTCAAGTCACGGTTGTTACAACAAAGCATGAAGGAACAAGCCTACAACAAGATAAAGACCAAGACAAAGACAAAGACAAGAGCTTAAAAACAAAAGCAATCTCATGGATCTCATGAAGGAGTGTCATAATGAACTCACTTCGGGGGAGATTGTTAGCCTCAAAAATATTAAGTCGAACGAGAAGTTCGTTCATTAGGAATATTAGGTCTCGGTCATTTATATATTAATGTTGTAATAGGCTAGAACAGGAATCAGGCTCATTTAATGTAATCTAATATGTCACGTGTTACGGGCTTAAAAGCCCAAGTAAACTCGAGCCCAACCCAAGTTAAAAGCCCATCCGGCAACATGGGTATAAATACCCCTCTCCAAGTGTGGAGAGGGTGTTGGTTCACTTTGTATTTTTCACAAGTTTAATCAACCATCTCTTTATTTTCTCTCTACTTTCTCTCTTTTGTTTCTCGCTCTAAACTTCTCTCTTTATTTCTTATCAAACTTCTTCTATTATTCTAGTTACCATGGTGAAGTGAAGGTGATATTGGGGGTCCACATACCATCACTCTTATTTTCTTCTCTCTACTTCTCTCTCTACTCTTCTTTTATTCTTCTCATCTTATTTTTCTTGGGTTCATTATGGAAGTGAAATAATTCTTAGGTTATAACAGATTACTAGGACTACTAAGAACTTCTCTTTGGAAGTATACCAAACCCTACTAGATCACCCAATGATCTATTCTTGATCACAAAGATACACAACTTCTCTTACAACCAAATTGAATGATAAAAGATAGTTAAAGCAAGTCCTAACCTAACCTAGAGACTCGATTCTAATAGAAAAGGTATGAGAAAGAATACCCTTGACTAATAACACATAAGTGTGCGATTAGGTACTTGGTTATCTCATCGGAGATAGTTTCTTCTTCAATAAAATGATAGAATGAGAAAATTAGAACACAAGAAGGTGTTAGACTCAGAGGATAGAATAAGAGAAATAGATAAAAAAAAAGAATAGCAAGAGGTAATGAATAGAAGATCTAAGGATGGGTATTTAAATGCTAAAAACCTAAAATGGTAAAAACAATTTCAAGCCCGACGCACTGCCCACACGCCAGAGGCCCTCTTGGTTTTTTGGGTTTTTGGAATTTTAAATACATGTTCTTGCTAAATCCCCCATTATACTTCACGCTTTGACATTTTCATCATTCTTACCACAAGAATCAACAATTCAAAAGCCACTTGATAAAAATATAATGTTGAAATGTTTAAGAAGTTTTGGGGGTCGTTTGTTTAATTTCAAAGAGAAAGGAAAGAAGCATTAGACAAATAATATGTTTAGGTATTCCCTATGTGATGGATAAAAGATTTTGTCTCCCATGATTTGAATATCAAAATTCAAATTAATGTTGTTTAGGGTGATTTGTCATTGAGTGAACAAAGAAACACTTTGTAGCTTAAAATCAAGAGTATTTTGAGAGATGATGTGGTGTGTACGTTGGATGGGTTTTAAACTAACCATGTTTGAAGTGAGCGAGTTGAGAATGGTTAAAAGAGAAAGAAAATATGAAAGAGAATATTCTAAACTCGAGAGAGAAAAATGGATGTCTGTTAGGGGGGGGAAATTTGAATTCAAATTCAAATTGTGAGGTGAGTTGGCAGCAGGTAAGCAAGCATGAATAATTCTAAGGAAATATGCTTAACTGGTGGCTAAGTGCGTGGATAGTTTTGAGAATGTGTAGTTGATAATGTGCGTTGGATACTTTAAGGATAAGACTTGAGAAGATTAGATGGATTGGAACCATATTCAAATCTCGAAAATTTTAATCTTGAAATGTTGGGATAAAAGAGGCAGTTGTGATATGAGTTTGGAAGTGAGATGATGTCAGATGTGATAGAAGGGAGCCTTAAGAGTTCAAATTCAATTTCAAATTTGAATGTTAGGGAAAGTTAAAATGTGTATGATAAATTGGTGAGTGTATTGTGATTAAAGTGAATGAGTTAAAAGAATGTTTTAGATAGGACGCTTTAGTAGGCCATGGTTGGAATGTGGGAGACAAAACAAGAGTACAAGAGAATGTGAGTTGTCACATGTAGGTATAAGTATAGTGGAATGATTAATGGTGAAGGGCTAAAGGCAGAAAGTTGTGTAGGTTCATGTGTGGGTTATAGTGAAGACGAAGATGATCAATTCAAAAGATTGATATTATATGAGTGATCACTTATTACCTTTACGATAAAACAATTAAGCAATAATGAATAAAAATGTGCAATTGGGAAATGGGTAAGAAGTATTGTAGAAGATAGGAGATTATGATAAAGCTTGAGAGTGATGTGTAACGAAATTCAGTAAATTCCACATCATTATACGTCAATAAACACTCAACTATTTTAATTTAACTTTACCGGTTACTTGTTTTTCATATCACCCATGAATTAAATCGCGTAACCTAAAAACTCAACAATCAATCGAAAACCGACCATCAACAAATAAAAGTTTACGTTAAACAAGTGTTATATTATTTTTACGAAGATAATTTATAAGTTTTTGTATTTTACGTAAAAAGTTTACGTATACACTTAAATGCATTGATCGAGTCTGATGCTACCCTTTAAAATATATATAATATATAAATATAAAATACTTATATAAATATAAAAAAATGAGGTTAAGGAATCAAAATGATCACAATTAAAGTAACTCCCGGGAGTATGATTCTGAGTCGTTTTAATCCCCAACGATGAATGGCAAATGAAAGATCGTAGAAGTCCGTTTTAAGAATCGATGCTTGAATAGAACAAGATTAATATTGGTTTTCTAAAACTAAGAGAAAATTAAGGCAAAGTCAAAACTTAAAAAAACACTTAAACGCAAGACAAAATTTAAACTAAAAACGCAAAACGGGAATCCTAAACGGGACCTAAAAACCCTAAATTATCAAAATAAGTTCAAAACATCTTTTGGTTTTTATAGTCTTATATGACTAAAAGCTAGAACAAAGAAAACTAGAACAAAAAACAAAAAAGATTTAAGCTTGAAAACACTAAAAACTTGAACGGGATTCAATCCCGTTCTTTAAAAAACCAAAATTTTCAATTTTAACCCTACGGAAGCAAATCTAATTTTCCTATGTCATAAATGTTAAAAGAAAATTTTCTAAAAAAGAATTATATTTTTTTGACGTCTTTATAATTTTTTTAAGAATTAAAAAAAACGATGTTTTAATGCGAAGAATATATGAAATGTTTAAAAATACTAAACTATTTAATAAAAATCTGAAAAAAATTAGCAAAAGTAGCTTGAACAATGCTTATCCTAAGAAAAATAAACCGGGTAACACAACTTATCAAATAAACTAAAAATGCCTAATAAGTTAAAAGGCCTAAAACTACTATAAAGAATTAATGTGCAAATAGAAACTGACAAAGACCACAAGGCATAATTGTGTATGGAGTGTGTGTGTAAAAACGATTAGGTGTGGGTTGAGGTCCCAGGTTTGAGCCTTGCTCACCCAGGGCTTCCCCTAATCCCAAACGTTTTTGTTTCCCATTTTTTACAACTTTTTAGAAGACAGAAAAATAAGCACTTTTTATAACTATAGCTTTTTATGAAATCCAAAGTAATAATTGAAAAAGCACAATGAAAATGACAGAAAGCTTATTTTTAGACTTAAAAACTAAGTTGGCAAAAAAAGGCTAAGCTTACAAAGGCAATAAGCAAATGACAAAAGCAAAGATAAGCAAACATAGATATCAAGGCAACCTTAAACAGCAAATAGGAACACAAATTCATGCAATAGAACAATTATATAAATCCCAAGAATTGAGACTTAAAACTCAGCATACTAACCTTTTATAAATAGTACAGCTGATTAAAACAATTAAGTCTGTCTAGGCTTTAAATAAAAGGCAATAAGCGACAATGAAATAAGAAAATAAGCAAATGGCAGATAATAAGCTACACTTAATAAGCACTATTGAAAAAAAATAAGCCACTAACAAAAGCTAAAAAGACAAAAAACTTAAAAAGGCTATAACACTTAAAATTTTAAGCTAAACTGCAAATAAGCTCAAATAAGCCCCAGATTAAAAGACATAAGCTAAAATGGGCTTAAACTAAACTAATAAGCAATATTCAACCTAAATAGCATAGGAAAATAAGCAGATAAGCACAAATAAGCCAATTAAGCAAAATGGCACAAACAACCCACATACAGCAAAGGGGATGGGGGGCACTATATTGAGCTTAAAAAAATAACTCAAAAAAGGACCATATTGCTTAATGAGATTTATACCACTAAAAAGCACTAACAATAAGCTACAAAAATGCATTAATCAACAAGGAATTTAAACGACAAATAACCCTTAAAAAGCTTGATTAAAAAGACTGTTTGTGGTCAATTTTTTCAACACTTAGAAAACCTTTTTTCAGTTTTAACAAACCACTACTTTTGAGCTTAAAAATAAGCCCACAAACTTATTCTTATGGAATTTTAACCTCAAAACAGATTTAGATTAGACCTTAAAGAACTTATATCAATTTCTCAAAAATTATCTTGAAATAACAATAAGCCACAATAATCAAATGAAAAAGCTGAATTTCAAACTTTCAAACACTAAGACTCAAACAACACAAAACTAAGACCTATAAACTTGGTTCCCAACTTGTTTTTAAGACTCAAACAACACAAAACTTGCATTTAATCTCACAAATCATAAATTAAACAATAAGAACATAAATATCTGTCAAAACTAAGACAAATTCAAATATTAACTTCTCAAAAAACTATTTTGAGTATTTAGCGTGCATTAAAACATAAACCAGCTGAATTTTTGGACTAATCTATAGCTAAACTAAGTTTGACCCCAGAGTATAAAAATTTTGACCCCATTTTAACCCATTAAATCAGTTAAACCAAACACAGTGCACAAAAAAGTAGAAAGAAATGACTCCCCTTTAAAAGCCACACTTTTGCCTATTTTAAATTGATTAACTTATTTTTAATGAACCAAAAAACTTTAAGACCAGATAATATATAATCCAAAAAGAAATAATAAAGCAAGTTTTAACAACCAATAAGCACTCAATAAGGCTAGAATAAGAATAATGTTAATTTTATTGGAGCTATTTTTAAAGACAGAAAATTAAAAACTTGCTCCAAGATTTTTAAAACTAAACCTAAAGCATAATAACAACAATCATCATCAACCAAACCACAAATAAGCAAATAAAAGCAAGCAATAAGCAATAATAAGGCAATAAAAAGGTAAATAAGACAAAAATGGAAATGAAAGACTTACAAGATCCCTTCTCAAAAAACTAGGCTATAAAAGCTCAATTGAGCTAACAACAAACAAGTCACCTGCTTTATCCAAGATAAGCTGGGGTAGGTCTTGGAAACTCCATCCATGTCTGTTATCCCCTTCCAAAGATTAAGCTTAGGTATTTTTTGGGATGATGTTGAATTATGAGAAAAATAAGCTCATTTTAGCTTTTTGAGAGCTTAAATGAGAGTGTAAAAAAAAGGATAAAAGAAAAGAGAGTAAGATGCAGGGAAGAGGAGTGGGGCTGGGGAGTAGGGGTGTAGAAAATAAGGTGAAAAGTAAGAAAAGAAGGAGGGAGGAAAGTATAAGAAAAGGAGAAAAGAAGGTAATAGGGACTCGGGGAAGGTAAAAAAAATAACACAATAATGAGTAATACAAAAAGAGAGGTGGGGGTGGAGGGGGGGGGGAAAAATGGGAAGGAGAGGGACAGTAAAAAGTTAAGGTTGGAAAAGGGGGGGGTAAGGGGTAGGGGGGGTGAAAAAGGGATAAGGGTAAGGGAAGGAGTAAAAAAGGTGGAAGGAAAGCTGTGAGGGAGGGAAATGAAGGGTGAGACAAAGTGGTAAAAAAAGGTCTAAAGGATGCAGGTGGGCAGTAACAAGGGGAAAGAGGGAACCAACCCTCATGTAAGAACAGAAGTGGTGAGCTAAGCTAATGATGAATTAGACAGCATATTAAACTTTGAGAGCTTAAATAAGAGCTTTATATGAACCATAATTATTAATGAAAACAGGATTTAAATAAGTGCACAATATGAAAACTAAACTTATAATTGATATTCGAAACTGATTACAAGCTTGTAATGGAAAGTTACCATTGATATAAAAAACGATAACTAAAAGTTACACTAAAAAATTACACTAAGCTACACTAATATAGCAAAAAGATGATCTGTGAGTTGAAAAGGTCTTGTATTTATAATGCTTGAGAGAAGCATACATTTCTAGTCCTTAGATACACGCTCCTTCTTATTCTTGATCTTAACCTATGAATCCATTCCAATCATTAAATGCCCTTTTGAAGTAACCCTTGAATTCAATTTAAGATCACACTGATTGCCAGCAGTGGTATTCCCCATGTGTCAGAGGCTTATTGTGCTTCTTTACAAAGATATTATGACACAATTCTCATTAGAGTGTGTTTTCCTTGAGAAGCCCGCGTGTCTTCCTGGTGTCATAGCTTTAACCTGCTCAAGTCACGGTTGTTACACCGCGTGTCACTCCTTGTCCCAATTGACCAATTAGAAGCTTAGGATGACGTTTTTGATGTTGAGTCATCACTTGGTACTTGGAATCTTTATTGTCATGTTGGAATGAGTTTGGGATAGGATTTTACCCTTATGATTTGATGTAGGGGTTAATTTGGGACGAAGGGTGAATAGTAATTCCCCTTCGTGCCCTTTTCTTCCTTTTATAACGTTTTGTTTGACCTGGGGGTTTGGGTGGTTGACCTGGGCTCGGGGTATTGGGTTTAGGCTGTTTGGTTTATTTGGGCTTGGTTTAGGTTAAAGGGGTTTATAGTTATAAGATAACGACCGTTAGTCTTTAAATAATAAAGGACTAACGGTGTTATTGATTTAGGACTTTTTGTGAAATTGGTTTTAACATTAAGGTTCATTTAGGTATTTTAAGGATTTTGTCTTTTTGTGGGTCGACCAATGGTTGACCAAGGTTGACTTTGTTGACATTTGCTAGAAACTTCTGGCTCTTGTGCACTCTATCCGTTCCCGTGTCCGTGTTTGTCCGGTTTTTACCGTTTTCTTGTGATTTTTGCAATATCCGTACCTACACATCACAAATGACAAAACAAGCAATATACAAGCATAATTTGCATAATTTGATCATTTTAGGGCCATTTTTGATATAAAAAGGATATGTGATTTCTCACATATCACCTAATCTAACAAATATACAAGCAATAATACATAAATATACATATTATACAAGAATATACACTAATTTAATATACACTCCCCGGCAACGGCACCAAAAACTTAATGTGTCGTTATGTGATGTTTATTTATGATAGTTCAAGTTTTAAATTTATATTTTGCCGACTTAACCAAAAACGACACTTTAACGGGCAATGTACCCGGTCGGTTGTAGTTTTATAGTAAGTAGGGTGTCGAACACTAGAAGCGAGGTTAAATCTCTCAATTTATTTATATTTTGGTTTATCTAATCTAAGTTAGTTCTAATCTAAATCAAACCTATGCTAATCCTATGTTAGTTCTAATCTTAATTCTAACAGGTAAAATGGAGGGTTTCAGCCTGAGAGACTGGCACGGGTTTGGTTGGTGACTACAATCAATTCAATTCACCAAGTTGGTAATCGAACACCAACAAATAATATCTTCTATTGAGATATTATCATTTCAATTTCCGGTGAACTTGCAATTGTTCCCAAATCGTAATCAAAGATTTAACACTTGCCTTTTGTGTCTCTACCAAGTACGGCTCACCTTGAAAAGCAATTTTCAAGAGCTACCGTGAAGTAGTTGATTATTTGGTTTAAGTCTCTTTCGTGTAACCGTTAAAATTCATTGCTAAAAAAAAAAAAATTAGTGTAAAATTTTGCTTTTTAATTGTTAGTTTTTCTTTTTATGCGCACTCGTTCGCAATCTCGTAGACGTCGTCAACAACAAACTCTTCCGGTTGTTGAAAATTTTGATTTAGAAGAACCAATTGTTGAACAAAACGTTGTTCCAATGGCCGACAATCGAACAATGGCCCAAATGTTACAAGCACCCATCGAGGGTTATGAAGATGCTAT
>BQNB010082729.1:0-29242 GCA_026074375.1 Tanacetum coccineum
AGTAAACGCGTACGAGAAAGAAAAATAAATAATTAGTAAAATAAATGACGTCGTAAAAGACCTGAAAATACGGAATGTTACAATACAAGTATTTTAAGCACAATTTTGTCTTTTATGGGTCATTTTTGATATAAAATGGATATGTGTTTTCACACATATCAATAGCATATCGACTCATCCGTTAAACATCTAATGTACAACGATAACATATCAACTCATCCATTGAACATCTAATGTACAACGATAACATATCGACACATCCGTTGAACATCTAATGTATAACGATAGCATAGAATCATCGCGAAGTGAAAGATTAAGAAGGAAATAATTCACCGGAGATTGAGACACTTACTTATCATGTTCTAGCTACTTATGAGTGATTTCTAAGTAGTTTTGCTACCTTTGATATGACTAATATCGTTATAATGTAACACGATAACATATCGACTCATCCGTTATACATCTAATGTACAACGATAGCATATCGACTCATCCGTTGAACATCTAATGTACAACGATAGCAGAGAATCATCGCGAAGAGGAAGATCAAGAAGGAAATAATTCACCGAAGATTGAGACACTTACTTATCATGTTCTAGCTACTTATGGGTGATTTCTAAGTAGTTTTGCTACCTTTGATATGACTATCATCGTTATAATGTAACACGATATCATATTGACTCATCCGTTAAACATCTAATGTACAACGATAGCATATCGACTCATCCGTTGAACATCTAATGTACAACGATAGCAGAGAATCATAGCGAAGAGGAAGATCAAGAAGGAAATAATTAAGTAGTACTTATCCGTTTGTTACAAACATAATACAAAACGGTTTGTTAATGTAAACATGGGTTTAAGGTATGAGAAAAATAACATGGATGAAAGATTCAATCGGGAACAATGGTTGGAAATAAGAGACTAGGCATTCCAAAGCCTTTTTATTGGAAATAAACTAATCTGGGAGCATGAACTTCTACCGTGATTGACATGGATTGACTCAATGATATTTTCAATCTCTACAACGAATTAGATATGATATCCAAAATTTCCACCCTACACCGCATGATATCAAGGGTTAAACTCTCAAGATTAGGGAACTTAGTATTGATAATGTCACAAAATTCATAATCATCAATGGTCACACCACTTAAATGTATCTCTCTTAAGCTCCCGATGAAAATTTTAAGTGTTCGATCAGTGTTGTTGAGGCATGTGCTTGTGAGATACGCACATACTTAAAAAAAATAATTATAATAAATAATTATAAATAAATAATTTTTTATTTTATAATAAATAATTATAATTATAATTATTTATTTTATAAAAAAATTATTATATATTTTATAAAATATATAATTTTTGTTTAAAATTATTATTTATATAAATTTTATTTATATAAAACATAATTATATAAATATATTTTTTTAAATATCAATTATTAAAAACTGAAAAAAATTAATAAAACTTTCCCGGGCGACATGTCGCCCGGGAAAGGTTTTATTTATATAAATTTTATTTATATAAAACATAATTATATAAATATATTTTTTTAAATATCAATTATTAAAAACTGAAAAAAAATTAATAAAACTTTCAAGGTTTTTATCATTTTTTTCAGTTTTTAATATATTTAAAAAAATGTATAATTTTTAATAAAACCTCGCCCGGGAAATGTTTTTAATATTTGCTAAAAACGCCCTCCAAAATTTTCGTTATGGCGCCATCTTGCGCTAAACAACAAATCTCTAGTTTTCCCGGGCGACATGTCGCCCGGGAAAGTCGCCTGGGATTTATCTGTTACCAAAAAGCAGATCTGTGTTTACAGGTTAACACAAAACGAATAACATAACAAAAAACACCTCTTTGGCGATTTTAACAGCACCACCACCACCTCTCACCCACCACCACCACCACAGAACCCACCACCTCCACCACCACCACTCATCACATAACCCACCACCACTCACCACCGCCACTCACATGAGCACAATACCGCCACCACCTCCTCTTCTAAACCATAATTCTTTTCTAAACCCTCTAAATGATAATTCTTCTACTTTTTGTAACCCTCTAATTGTTGGTGGTGTTTGATTTTCTTTTTTGTGTTTCACGTATGGTTTTTTTTAATTTGGTTTAATTATAATAAGGATTGGTTAAAGAATTTTAATAAGTTACTATAATAAGTTGTTGATTATAAATTGTGTTAATTTTTTTTTAGCCGTGGACAGCCGAGCCGAGAGCCGAGAACGAGCCAAGGGCGAGATCGAGCCAAGTTGACAGCCGAAGGTATGTTGTAACTTTTTTTATCCTTTTGGTATCCCCGGGGACATGTCGTCGGGGAATGTTTATATATATTAGTTTGTGTAAAATGCAAAACCAAACACTCCTTGACACTGTAAAATGCAAATCCAAACACTCCTTGACACTGTAAAACGCACATCCAAACACTCCTTATGCTGCCAAAATGATAAGAATAAGCTGCATAAGCTGTTTAACAACAGCTTATCAGCTTAAGCTGTTCTGAGCTGTTTAATAATAGCTTATCAGCATAAGCTGTTCTGAGCTGTTTAACAACAGCTTATCAGCATAAGCTGTTCTTAAACAGCTTATGCAGCTTATTCTTATCATTTTGGCAGCATAAGGAGTGTTTGGATGTGCGTTTTACAATGTCAAAGAGTGTTTGGATTTGCGTTTTACACTATCAAGGAGTGTTTGGATTTGCGTTTTACAGTAGCAATCAAAATAAACATTCCCCGACGACATGTCCCCGGGGATACAAAAAGGATAAAAAAAGTTATAACATACTTTCGGCTATGGACTCGGCTCGTTGTCGGCTCGGTCTCGTTGTCGGTTGTCAATCCTAACCCTCGGCGCGGCTACTGTTGACTGCCAAACCTTTATTAACTAAAAACAAAAATACAACCAAACCTTTATTAACCAACTTATTATACCTCAACTTGTTATAATTAACAAAGTATTATAAAAATACACCAAACCTTTATTAACCAAAAACGAAAATCCACCAGCACCAATAATTAAACTTGTTTAGAGGGCTAGAAAAAGAAGATATAGAATTATAATTTAAGAGGGTTAAGGAAAGAATTATGTTTAGAGGAAGAGGAGGGTTTAATTCGTGTTCTCGTATGCGCGTGAGATGCGGTGTCGAGTGGTGGTGGTGGTGAGAGGAGGTGGTGGTGAGCTGTGGTGGTGAGAGGAGGTGGTGGTGAGAGGAGGTGGTGAGTTGTGGTGGTGAAAGGTGGTGGTGTTGCTGCAAAATCGCCAAGAGTGTTATTTCTTTATGTTTTACGTTTTGTGTTATACCAACTGAAACCCAGATCTCCTTTTTGGTGCCAGTTAAATCTCGGGCGACGTTCATGGGCGACATGTCGCCCGGGAAAGTTACAAGTTTGTCGTTTAGCGCAAAATGGCGCCTTAACGAAAATTTTGGAGGGCCTTTTTAGCAAATATAAAAATCTTTCCCGGACGACACGTCGCCCGGGAAAGGTTTTATTAAAAAATTATACGGTTTTATAAATATTAAAAACTGTATAATTTTTTAATAAAACCTTTCCCGGGCGACATGTCGCCCGGGAAAGATTTTATTAAAAAAATTATACAGTTTTTAATAATTAATATTTAAAAAATATATTTATATAATTATGTTTTTTATAAATAAAATTTATATAAATAATAATTTTAAACAAAAATTATATATTTTATAAAATATATAATTATTTTTTATAAAATAAATAATTATTATTTATAATTATTTTTTATAAAATATATAATTATTATTTATAATTTGTTTTTAAGTATGCGCTTATCTCACACGCGCATGCCTCAACAACACTGATCGAACACCTAAAATTTTCATCGGCTCAATTGTCAGTGTTTTTGGAGCACAAACAAAAACACTGAGCCTTGGTCTCTAATCAATTCCTTCAATCAAAGCAAATTCTGCTTAGTTTTTTATCGTAAGCTACTACATTCAGGTAAATATTTCATCCTTGTTATTTTTCTCATACCTTAAACCCCTGTTTACATTAACAAGCCGTTTAGTATTGTGTTTGTAACTGGTATTGTTGTACATTAGATGTTCAACGGATGAGTCGATATGTTATCGTTACACATTAGATGTCCAACGGATGAGTCGAGATGTTATTTCATTATAACGATGATAACTACTTAGAAATCACCCATAAGTAGCTAAAACATGATAAGTACTACTTAATTTATTACATAATTGACTAGTTAACATAGATAATACATATGAAATCAGTATATCCATCGGTATACTAACCTCCCACACTATGATCTGATGACAAATCTGAGGCCTTCACGCCGAAGAAATCATGCTGAGAGCCACCATGAATAGGAAACAAAGGAAGTGTCTTAATCTCCGTGTTATTTCATTATAACGATGATAGTCATATCAAATGTAGCAGAACTACTTAGAAGTCATCCATAAGTAGCTAGAACATGATAAGTACTACTTAATTAATTACATAATTGTTCAACGGATGAGTCGATATGTTATCGTTGTACATTAGATGTTCAACGGATGAGTCGATATGTTATCGTTATACATTAGATGTTCAACGGATGAGTCGATATGTTATCGTTGTACATTTGATGTTACACTGGATGAGGTCGATATTGTTATCGTTTTTACAAAGTTGTTCAGGATGAGTTGTATGTTATCGTGATAACATTTAGATGTTCAATGATGAGTCAATATGTTATCGTTGTACATTAGATGTTTAACGGATGAGTCGATATGCTATCGTTGTACATTAGATGTCCAACGGATGAGTCGATATGGTATCGTTATACATTAGATGTTCAACGGATGAGCCGATATGTTATCATTACACATTAGATGTTCAACGAATGAGTGGATATGTTATCGTTGTACATTAGATGTTCAATGGATAAGTCGATATGTTATCGTTACACATTAGATGTTCAACGGATGAGTCGAGATGTTATTTTATTATAACGATGATAGTCATATCAAAGGTATCAAAACTACTTAGAAATCACCCATAAATAGCTAGAACATGATAAGTACTACTTAATTAATTACATAATTGTTCAATGGATGAGTTGATATGTTATCGTTGTACATTAGATGTTCAACGGATGAGTCGTTATGTTATCGTTATACATTAGATGTTCAACGGATGAGTCGATGTGTTATCGTTGTACATTAGATGTTCAACGGATGAGTCGATATGTTATCATTATACATTAGATGTTCAACGGAAGAGTCAATATGTTATCGTTGTACATTAGATGTTTAACGGATGAGTCGATATGTTATCGTTGTACATTAGATGTTCAACGGATGAGTCGATATGTTATCGTTGTATATTAGATGTTCAACGGATGAGTCCATATCTTATCGTTGTACATTAGATGTCCAACGGATGAGTCGATATGGTATCGTTATACATTAGATTTTTAACGGATGAGTCGATATGTTATCGTTACACATTATATGTTCAACGGATGAGTCCATATGTTATCGTTGTACATTAGATGTTTAACGGATGAGTTGATATGTTATCGTTACACATTAGATGTTCAACGGATGAGTCGAGATGTTATTTTATTATAACGATGATAGTCATGTCAAAGGTAGCAAAACTACTTAGAAATAACCCATAAGTAGCTAGAACATGATAAGTATTACTTAATTAATTACATAATTGACTAGTACATAGATAACCACATACGATTCAGTCGTAAGATCCTTTGTAGGGCCCGACCATCTGCACGAATAGTAATCCTCCCACGCTATGATCTAATGACAAATCTGAGGCCTTCACGCCGAAGAAATCATGCTGAGAGCCACCATGAATAGGAAACAAAGGAAGTGTCTCAATCTCCGGTGAATTATTTCCTTCTTGATCCCTCTTCGCAATGATTCTCTGCTATCGTTGTACATTAGATGTTCAACAGATGAGTCGATATATTATCCAAAAACTCCCGCCAAAAAAAATCCTCTCCAAAATACCTCCCGGCCAAATCTCCTCTCTAAAAACTGTTTTTTTACCATATAACCAGATATCTTTCCTCCACAATCACCACAGATCACACACTTCTTACATACTCAACCACAACATATCACACTATTATTATGGTAAAGATGGTGGCATATGAAGCTTTTGTGTGTCCTTGTGAAGCCGGAGATGTAGTTCTGCGAGAATCGTATAAACCTAAAACATGTGGTAAACTATACTATGCATGTCCACAATCAAAGGCGAACAATCACATGCTTTTTTATGTAATATAAAAATATGTGGTTAGTTGTTAAAACTTTATTATCTTTACTCTTTACAGCCTCGGAAAGAAAACACTTTGATGTAAATTTTTTTGATGGGAAAGAGGAACGTGTCCGTTGACTGTTGGTTTCCTGGAGCTTTCAACGACTCCAATTTTTATTCTCCGGATCTTTAACACCTCCACGCTATTCTCCAGGAGCTTTAACACCTCAAAGTTATTCTCCGCAAACTTCAAGAAATACAAAGTGCTCAAATTGCAAGCACTTGCTTGATAAGATAACGGTACTTGAGGCGACGATGGATAGTCATATGCTCCGGAATAACTCACAGTTTAATGCAGTGCACTTTTCACAAAGTTTTACTAATAACATGATGAAAATTGATTTGGACGTAAGTATCGTTTGTTCATTTGGACTATAATTCGTATGCTTTAAGCGTCGATTTGTAAGTCCTCGTATGATTATCGGTTAATATGGTTTAAAAGTTTATTAGATTAGTAAGTCGATTTTTGGTATTGCGTACTCTAAGTTATTTGTTTTTTTTTTATATCGGTGCAGTGTTTCTGTTAATTTAGTTTTATAGATTTTTGACGAAAGTTTATAATGTTTGTTTGATATGTTGTTTTATCTTTTTTAGATGCTTAGTAGTTAGTTCGTTCGTTAGTTTTGATGTTTTGGTTTTCTTTTTAGTGGTATTGAACTTAGTTTTTGGTTGTGTAATTGGCTTGTCCTTATTGTTTGTGTGATTACGAATGATATTCTTTTTTGCGTGTTTTGTTTCGTAGTTTTGAGGTAGAGGGATTTCTCCATTCGTTGCGGGTTGGGGTTCTGTGTGTGTTTTTTTCTTTATGTATTCCTTTTATTTTTTGTCGTTTCTGTAAGTTTTGGTTAGTTCAAAGGTAATGGTGTTGTGGGGCCCGGACTGTTTGTGGATGATTGCGTGTGTCTGATGTGAAGGGTGGTTTAGTTGGTTGGGGGGGGAGTGTTGTTTGACTTGTTTTGTAGGGTGTTCTGTGTTTTTTTTATGGGTCTTGGTTATGAGCTATATTGTTTGTTTTGATTTTTTTTTTATGATTTGAGTGAGTTGTTGTTTTTTTTTTTTTTTAGTTGTTGTTTTAAGTATGTGTTGTTGAGCGATTCTTTTTCGTTGCTTTGTTTATGTTTTGGTGTTGTTTATGTTTGAGGTTATAAAAAGTGAGTTTGGTATTTTGTCTTTTTTTTTTTACGGTTTGTACTCACTTCGTTTCTGTTTGTTAGAATATCCGTTTTGTATGTTTTTTCATTTGTTTTTAGGCGTGGTAAGTGTTTGAGTTTTGTCTTTCTTATTCCTATCTTATATTTTTTTTTTTGTGTTTGTTTGTGTTGATTGGTTTATAGTTTTGAATAGTTTGTTCCTGCTTGTCCTAGCTTTTTATGTTTTGTCTTTACTTGCTTGTGGTTTTGGCTGTGTTTTTTTTGTTGCCTGTATAGAGTTGTGCAGTGTTAAGTGTTTTTCTTTGCTGTTTTTTAGTGTGTGTGCGTGTTTCTCTGGTCTTTGATCTGTGGTGATTGTTTTGGTTCGGTTTTTATTTGGAGGAACGAGTCCGTCTACTGGTTGGTTCTCCTGGAGCTTCAACGACTCAAATTTATTCTCTAGGATCTTCATCGACTCCAATTTATTCTCCAGGATCTTCAACACCTCCACGCTATTCTCCAGGAGCTTCAACACCTCCAAGCTATTCTCTGGGAACTTCAAGAAATGCAGAGTGCTCAAACTGCAAGCACTTGCTTGATAAGATAACGGTACTCGAGGCAACGGTGGATATGTATATGCATCCGGAACAACACACAGTTAATTCAGCCGCACTATTTCACGAAGTTTACAATAACATGGGAAAACTTGATTTGGAGTAGTTTGTCATTTGGAATGTAATTCGTATGCTTTAAGCGTCGGTTTGTAAGTCTCGTATGATTATCGTTCTAATATGTTTAAGTGTCTGTTTGTAAGTCGCTTGTGTTACTACAAGTGGTATGTATAATATTTAACTAAATGAATGTTTGTTTTTGTGTTACTTGACGAATGTGCATCTTGAAAAAGTATACGGTATATCATGTTCAACTATAGAAGGGTAGTGCATATCGGACCGAACCGAACCGAGAAAACGGAGTGTTTTTTTATATATTTATTATTTATCAAATATATAATTATTATTTATCATAGAACCTAGAAACGAACCTAGAAAATACGGCATATCGGCATACAAAATACACACTATATTTTTTGTTAGAGTATACGGCATATCGGACCGAAACGAACCTAGAAAACGTAGTGTTTTTATATAAGCTAAACCATATCAAAATATAAATAGTTTAAAACCACGTCAAAACAAGTCGAAAATGTTAAACGCATATTTTAAAACCACACAAGAAACCGAAATGTTTTTTTAGTATTTATATATTTTATAAAAAATAATTTTAAATAATAATTATATATTTTATAAGTATCTTTATAAATTATTATTTATAAAATATATAATTATAAAATATATTTTATAAATAATAATGATTTAAAAGCTGAATTAATTTTTTTAATAAAACCTTTCCCGGGCGACATGTCGCCGGGGATTCGTCTAGACACGTCATCACGCGTAACCAAAATAAACACTAACCCCAGTCAAACAAAGTCAACAGTTTTCCCGGGCGACATGTCGCCCGGGATAAGTTAACACACGTTAATTAACACTAATCACAACGCTTAAACATTCACGTGAATTAATTTTTTTAATAAAACCTTTCCCGGGCGACATGTCGCCCGGGAAAAGTGAGCGGGAAAAATTGCCGCCAAGATTTTCGTTGATTTTTTTTGGTCAAATTTTAACCAAGTTATCTCGGGCGACATGTCGCTCGGGAAACAATCTTCAAACTTTGACTAAAAGGTCTATTAGAATTTGTGCCACGTCGGACAGACGTTTGTCGTTTAGTGATGTTTCTCGGGCGACACATGTCGCCGGGGAAAACTTCGTCTCCTGTTTTACTTTTTCTTGTAGTCTAAGCCCCGTACGTGGGCATTAAAACTAGTAACAAATAAAAAAAGTAATTTACATATATAGTTTATTCAAATGTTGTAAAATCAATTGCTGATAGTGTCATAATTGTATTATGTAAGAAAAATTACCATATGACTGTCGTGTAAAATACTAAACATATAACCATCTCAACACTTCGTTATTTTGTTTAAATATGTTCTAACTGCATCATATTGATTTAAGTTTATCAAAATGAATTCATCTGAGTTTTGTTTAATGAATAAAACAAGAAAGAATGTTCCTCGTGTGTTGCAGCGTGCTGTTTTTATTTACTTTTCGAAAATAATTGATAGTTGAATTATCAAACATTGGTAAATGAGGGTGTACTCAATTCATTTTTCATTATTTTTTTAATTAAACTTTAGTGTATTTTTTTTTTAAATTTGTCATGTAGGTTAATGGTGCATTTTGTAAGTTTTTTTATCTTTTTTTTCTTTTTAAAAACATATTCTAAAATTCAACAATTTTTTTATTATATCGTCTGCACGTTTGAAGCATATCAATGTGCTCGTTTTGTTCGTAATTCAAAGGCCTTTATGTCGGTATATTTTTCCTTAAAAAAACGCTACGTATTTATTATATATATAATAAATAAAATTTGTTATATAAAAAGTCGTATAAAGTAAACTTCAACTTTTATTATAAAAAATAAAGTTTGTTATATAAAAAAGTCGCAGATAATAAAGTTCAACTATTTTTTAAAATTGATACGCACGTCTAAAAAATGTAATGAAGTTTATATCTTCTTATCAGATTTTATTGTGTCACTCCTAACTTGTCTTTTAACTCTTTAAGATCATTTTAGTGGGCCACTTTTATTGAAAGAAAACCCATTCCTAATTTGTCTTTATCCATAATGCATAATAGGACATAGAGTTATTATAAATTGGTACGCATATTTGAATTATACTAATATTGAGCTCATTTTTTCGTAATCCAAAAGCTTAAAAAAATGTAGTGAAGTTTATATCTTATTATCAGATCATTTTATTGGGCCACTCTTAACTTGTCTTTAAGATCATTTTATTGGGTCACTCTTATTGAAAAAGTTCATTCTTAATTTGTCTTTATCCGTAATGCATAATAGGATATAGAGTACGCATATTTGAATTATATTAATATTGAGCTCATTTTTTCGTAATCCAAAAGCTTAAAAAAATGTAGTGAAGTTTATATCTTTTTATCAGATCATTTTATTGGGTCACTCTTAACTTGTCTTTAAGATCATTTTAGTGGGTCACTCTTATTGAAAAAGCCCATTTAATTTGTCTTTATTCTTAATGCATAATAGGATATAGAGTAATAATATTGGGCTTGTTTTTTCTTAATTCCAAATTTTTTTAAAATGTAGTGAAGTTTATATCTTGTTAACAGATTATTTTATTGGGCCACTCTTAACTTGTTTTTAAAATCATTTTATTGGGCCATTTTTATTGAAAAAAATCCATTCTTAATTTCTCTTTA
The DNA here is from genome assembly GCA_026074375.1 of Tanacetum coccineum. NCBI lineage: Eukaryota > Viridiplantae > Streptophyta > Magnoliopsida > Asterales > Asteraceae > Tanacetum > Tanacetum coccineum. The sequence continues at coordinate 10,822 of BQNB010082729.1, forward strand.
TCCGTAATGCATAATAGGATATAGAGTAATAATAATTACATGTTTTGTTATGTAGATTGCGCCTTGTTAACAATTGCTCTTAATGGCAATGACTTGTTTATATAACACGATTTCCAATAAATGTAACAAAGTTTATAAAAAAAATTACTAATGTTGAAAGAGAACTAGGAGAATTGGTATAAACTTAGCTAGGTTGAAAAAGGAACACTACCAAACACCATATGAACCTGTTTTCCAGTCAAATTACCCAAACACCTCTTAATTTGGCTCACTATCTTCAATCTATTATATCTCTTAAAAAAACATTTAGACCACACGAAGCATTATAGTAATGTGTAAGTTAATCCAACATGACAGCTCGTTGGTTTCAATTTATTGCATCGCGACGTGAGTTAGTTGGTTTGTGCTGGTGGCTTCATTGGTTTATTTTTTTTTTGATTTTTTTCTTTTTTTAATTAGTTTTTGTGGTAGTTTGTGTTTTAATTGGGTATGATGGGTCTTAAAATTGTAAGTTAGATGCAATTTACTGAAGAAAAATGTTTTGGGTGTGTGAATTAGATTAATGTGGTGGTTGTGACGGCTTTAGAAGATAGTTATGGTGGTGGTGAAGGTGGTTAAAGTTTGTGGGTGAATTTAGGTGGCATAGTGTATATGTGTTTAAAAAGTAAAAAGAAAAAGTTGTGGTGTTTGAAATAACTTCATTGACTTAATATGAAAAAATTTAATTTATTAAGGTATTTGAAAAGTTGTTTGTTTTTCATTTAACCAAAATAAATGACTTAAAATAAAAAAAATAACAAAACTGAAGGTTCAACTGCTAATTAAACACGACTTAATAAAAAAATTAAACATACAACCCACAAGATGTATAGACATATGGTTAAGTGAAGGTAAAATGGTCATTACAAGAAAAAGTGACAATGAGTAAAGGTGGCAATTTTTGACCTGACACGAAACCCGACTTAAAACAGACACAAAAATAACAGGTTCGAGTTAAGTCTAATTAGATTTGAGGTCGAGTTTAAGTCGAACTTTAGGTTGGGAATAAATTAAACGAGTTGACGCGCCAAACCGTATAAGATTTTTTTCTTAATATAAAAATAAAGGTCGGAAACGATGGTTACACAAAAAAATCTATTTATATTTTATTATACGGGTTAAATTGGTTATTAACCCGTGTCGATCCTAAACCCGTTTACCCTTTGATAAACAAGGAAATATATTTTCAAAGAAAGAAGCATTCCTAGATTCCATTATTGTATTCTTTTGGATATCTGGATTTTTCGATTCATGTACAATGAAACGATAAGCAGTGCTTTTCTTAGCATATCCAATGAATATACAATCCACAGATTTAGGTCCAATCTTTTGGGCCTTGGGAGTTGGCACAGCTACCTTGGCTAAACAACCCCACACTCGTAAGTATTGATATGATGGTTTTCTTCCCATCCATAATTCATAAGGAGTCTCTTCCTTTTCTTTACGAGGTATCTTATTTAAAAGATAAGTAGCCGTCAGAATGGCTTCCCCCCACATGTCCTGACTCATACCAGAACTAATCAACATGGCAGTAACCATTTCTTTCAAGGTACGGTTCTTCCTTTCGGCAATACCGTTTTGCTGAGGTGAATAGGGAGCAGTGAACTCGTGTCTAATTCCATGTTTCGCACAAAGCTCGGCGAATGGAGCCACGTATTCACCTCCTCTATCACTTCGTACAACCTTGATTTTCTTACCAAGTTGATTCTCAACTTCGGTTTTAAACTTGTCTATAGCTTCATCTTTACTTTTCAACAAGTAAACATAGCAATACTTGGTACAATCATCAATAAACGTGATAAAGTACTTATTGCCACCCTTCGTGGGTAGTGATTTCAAATCACATATGTCTGTGTGTATCATATCAAGTGGTTCGGTTGTTCGCTTAACCGATTTGAAAGAAGTTCTTGTAAGTTTGGCTTCAACACAAGTTTCACATTTGTATTTAGAATCAATATGAAAGTTTGGTATGCTATTAAATTTAATCAAACGACGCATCGAATTAAAATTTACATGTCCAAGACGACCATGCCACACATTAGAAGACTCAATCAAGTAAGCAGAAGAGTTCATTTTATTGATATCATTCTTGACCACCATTACATTGAGTTTAAACATAGCATCCACTGCATAACCCTTACCAACATACATTTGATTCTTAGACAAAACAAACTTATCAGACTCAAAGACTAAACGAAAACCAAACTTGTTTAACAGCCAACCGGACACAAGATTCTTGCGAATCTCCGGAACATACAAGACATTAGTCAACTTGAGCTCTTTCTCGGATGTCATCTTCAAAATAACATCTCCTTCACCCTTGATATCAGCAGTTGCAGAGTTGCCCATATACAGCTTCTGTCCATTGTCAACCGCTCTGAAAGAGTGAAACATACTCTTATCAGCACACACATGACGAGTTGCCCCAGTATCAATCCACCAACCACTGTTGTTAGTACCTACCAGGTTAACCTCAGAGATCATGGCACACACGTCAGACACCATCGCAATCATGTCCACATTCTCATCTACCATATTTGCCTGACGTGGATTCACCCGCTTCGGCATCTTGCAATTAGCAGCACGGTGACCTGGTTGGTCACAGTTGTAGCAAGTCCCCTGGAACTTCTGTTTCACAATCCCAGCTTTAGGAGCAAGGTACTCAGACTTCCCTTTGCCCTTCTTGTCATTCTTCCTTTTGTCTTTCTTATTCCCCTTGGAATTAAACCTTGAAGATGACCCAACATGCTCAACCATATTAGCCTTGGCAGAATCAGGTGTATAAGTGTCTTTCTAAGCCAGCTTGTTGTCCTCTTCAATACAAAGACGAACAACCAAGTCTTCAACACTCATCTCCTTTCGCTTATGCTTCAAGTAGTTTTTGAATTCTACCCAGCTTGGAGGTAACTTTTCAATTATAGCAGCCACTTGAAAAGTTTCACTCAAGGTCATTCCCTCAGCATGAATGTCGTGTAGCAGAACCTGCAGGTCTTGAACCTGACTTTTCACGTTCTTTGAATCAACCATCTTGTAATCCAAAAACCGAGCTACCACGAACTTCTTTGTACCAGCATCCTCTGTTTTGTATTTGCATTCCAATGACTCCCATAATTCTTTGACAGTAGTGGTCTTGCAGTACACGTTATACAAAGGATCTATCAAACCATTCTGAACATAATTGTGGCACAAGAAGTCTGAATGTTTCCATGCTTCCACAGCTTGCACAACATGTGCATTAAAGGATTGACCTTCGGCAGGAGGTCCAACCTGAGGTGCAGTTTCTTTCAAGAACCGCGCAAGGCCTAAGGTGGTGAGATAGAAGAACATCTTCTGTTGCCACCTCTTAAAGTTCTGACCATTGAACTTTTCTGGTCTTTCTGCATGATTAGCCACTGTGTTGGTAGCCGACGCACCGGTTGGGATCACAACTGTAGTCGCAGGAGGAGGAGTTTAAGTGTTAGTCATCCTGAAAGATCACACACAAACCGTTAGACAAACAGTAATCGGTATCTTCTTGTACCAGATCTGTTTTAGCAAAACTCAAGCTTGGTTTCAGTGAAAATAATATCGGTTTAATAGAAACTCAATCCTGGTTTCTATAACAAATTAATTAAAACGTTAAGGATCTGTAAACTGCAGATTAAAATCTGTTTTTGTTACCTGATTTCCAACGAAACTCTATGTAGGTTTTGACAGAAATAGTTTATAAGAAACTTGCTAACAAAATTATATCGAATAATAAAAGCGTTTTAATTATGTGTAAACAGAATATGTTTTAAGACTGTTGGGAAACCTGCACACTTTTATTAGTATAAATCGAATAACATTAACAAGTAAATTAATCGAAAGAATTAACAGATAATTAAAGCAGTAAAGGAACGAGGCTCGTGTTTAACACGATTCCCTTAAAACAGATTCCCCGTCTGTTTCCCAGGGTACAACGTCCAAAGCTGTTGTACAGTTGGACTCGATAACTTGCCTGAAAGATCACGGGAAAAGACGAGTGTTTCTAATCGATGAAACTGCTAGAAAGACTGCTCAAAACCTGTTGTGTATGGTTTATTTGGGGTTCGTTTTCAGTATATTAAAAAATGAATAAGAAGGGTTCAATATATAGATAAACCTTATCTTGGTCAACAAGCCAATGATAGTTGCTGAAATTCAGCCGGGTCTATCTATACACATTTTGAACTTTTAATGTTTATCTTAAACTTAATCAGAAAGTTTTTTTATATTCTGGAAACTAAAACTAGCAGCAAAAAGATAGGCGCGTAGGCGAACCACCGGAGGTGCATTCGTGTCCGCAGGTCGCGCGGGCTCGCATGAGTTCAGTGGAACCGAACCCATCTTGGCCCAGAAACCCATTTTTTGCACCCCCCCACCCCTCCGCGCGTAGGCGTGGGAGCATAAACCCTACAAAGGAATTTGAAGGTCACTACAAAAGGTTCCTTATAAACCCATTCCCACTTCACACTTTGGGCGATGTGGGATAGTTCTTGTTTCTCAGATTTTGTGTTCCACGTGCCTCACTTTGAGACACGATATCTCATTAATCTTAACTCCACTTTGGACATACTTTAGCTCGTTGCGAAGCTCTCATAGAGGAGAACACAACGCCCCACTCTAATACAAAGATATATAACATCTACATATGTTAAACGGTGTCTAAAGTTTGCAAAACCTCACTTTGCAAAACCATATTTTTTCAACAATCCCCTACATGAATAGAGATCGGTCGAAAACACTCGAAAATTTTGGCAAAATTTCTACAGTTAAGTCCTGCATAGGATAGGTAGGTGTGACCCTTTGAACCTTCCCTTGTGAGATGCACTTAGTCTCCTAGGTCTGAGTAGACGCGATGTCCTTGAACTCAACACCCGTTTATGTAGACGACAATACATACTCACACAGGACTCTCCCTGACCTTGTCAAGTCCTCATAGTCGTGCCCGTCATGGTCATGAGCACTAGCCTGGTTCTGCAAGAGCTCTTAGGAATTGCGCCCCCACAATTCCCTTCGAAGCGACCCCACTTCTCTCTCACATAGGTGATTTCATCTTGAATCATTAGAAACATATACTTTCAGATTTCATCTTGAATCTTTATGCTTTATGATTTCATCCTGAACCATTAAAGCCATATGTTTGACCTCTCAACAAGTCACATTGTTATAGGAATGGGCTAGGAGGTTACAAGATAAGTAACTCCCCCACATTGACGTGACTTCCCCCACATTTCTATGATTAGGTTGTCCTATTGAACCTAGATCTTGGGATCTCCAGTCAACTAGGTTAGGTTTTCCTTCATAGAAACTCATTCCTTCAAGGGCTTTAGTCCCATTCCTTTAGACGACTTACTAACTAACTCTCTGCTTAAGCCTTTTGTAAACGGATCCGCGATGTTATCCTTTGACGCCACATAGTCAATTGAGATAACTCCAGTTGAGAGTAGTTGTCGTATCGAGTTATGTCGACGACGGATATGTCTGGACTTTCCATTATACATTGTACTTTTAGCTCTTCCCATGGCCGATTTACTGTCACAATGTATACTAATGGCCGTTACCGGTTTAGGCCACCTTGGTATGTCCTCTACGAATTGACGTAGCCATTCCGCACAACCGGAATATATGAATGTTAGATGATATTTGAAAATTATATGTCAAATAGAAAAACAGTCTTCACGTATGTTTTGGTAGCTAATATTTCACTAGTATTATTTTATCTAACTATACCAAAAATCAATTTTTTAGCCTCAAGGTCGAAACAAGGTAATTGTAGATTTTATGTCTTTTAACATGATAAACTGATAGGAAGCGTACAAACCGAGACCTGCAAGACTATATTTTTTGGTGAATGAAATAAAGAGAATGCTAAATCTCTTATGTGCATTCTCAAATGTTTCGAAGAGGTGTTCGGTTTAAAGGTAAACTATAACAAGAGTAAGATTTACGGTATTAGAGTTAGCGAAGGGGATATGACAAATATGGCGAGATGGATGGGATGTGGCATAGGGGAATTTCCGTTTACTTATTTGAGGTTACCAATTGGTGAGAACATGAGGCGGGTTAAAGCTTGGGGGCCCGTGGTGGAGAAATTCAAAAATAAATTAGTGGATTGGAAAGCTAAAACGATGTCTTTCGGGGGTCGTCTAACATTGGTCAAATCGGTTCTTGGTAGCTTGCCATTGTATTATTTCTCGATGTTTCGCGTGCCTCCGAGTGTGTTAAAAAATCTTGAGAGAATTAAAAAAAAATTCTTTTAGGGTGGGGTTGGGGAGGGTAAAAAACTTTCTTGGGTTAAATGGGATTCGGTTCTTGCATCTTTTAGGGAAGGGGAACTTAATATTGGGTCGCTTAGGGCAAAATTTTTGGCTTTATTAGGACAGTGGTGGTGGAGGTTTAGGAGTGAGGGCGGGAGCTTGTGAGTTAGGGTGATTAAAAGCATACACGATAACAACGAGGGTTTGGGTAAGGTTAGGGCATTGGGTAGGGGGTTCGGGTGGTGGGGTTTGGAATGACATTGTGAGAAGTGGTGAGGAGATTGATGGAACGGGGCTGGAGTTTACTTCATCATGTATCGAGGAGTTAGGGGACGGGAGGGATATTAGATTTTGGTTAGATAGGTGGGTAGATAATCGGAGACTTTGTGATAGATTTCCTAGACTATATTATTTAGATAGGAGAAAGAAGGGTTGTGTGCGGGATAAAGGGTCGTGGGTTAGGAACATTAGGGGTAGAGTTAGTAGGGAGTCCGAGGAGCTTTTAGACGTTGTGCAAAATGTGGTGGTTAATTCTAATTGTGGGTTGTACTCTTTTTGATTCTATTGAGTTTTTGTATTTTTTGAAGTTGCAGAAAGAATTGAGAAAGAAATAAAAAAATGCGGGTGGAAAACTCTTTTAAAAAAGAGGAGAAGAAAGAGAAGTAAAAGTAGTATTAGTAATTAATTAAAATCATTCGGTAATTCTTAAAACAAGACTCCTTAATGGATGTATGGTGTATTTAAAACGGGACTCCTTAATGGATGTAGTAAACATAATAAACGAGTGATGAAGTGAAGTAAAGGAACAAAAAATAAGTGGTTTCAATGTTATTAGATGAGAAAAAAACAAAAACTTAGTAGAAAACGACAAAAAAACTCAACTTGATAGGATTTTTTTAATCAAGGACCAAAGGTGAAAAAATAAAAAAATTTGAAATTACTAAATTGTCCATCGTTGAAAAGTCAAACTAACACCCGTTACGTATAACGGGGCTCAGGGGTGGCAATCAAGACGTGTTCGTGTTGACCTGTTCGGGTTCACGGGTTGGTGTGTTATTATAACTTTCACCCAAACACGACCCATTTAATAATCGTGTCAAGAAACTCAACCCTAACCCAGACCTGCATAACACGTGTAACCCGTTTAACCCGTTTAAGTAAATAGGTCAAGTGATGAATATGATTGGTGGTTTGTCGATCTAACTAATTTAAATGCAAAAAATGATATAAGAATTTAAAAAATAATAAACATAACATACAAATAATTAACATACAAATAATTATAAAATATCAAATCCTAAAATAAACCTGATACAACTCATGGTGAAAAGATGTAGACACACCACACAAACTACATAACCTCAAAACCCCCAACAATAACCAACCCCCCCCAACCACAACCCCCCAAACCCCCCCCCCATTATACAAACCAACACCATACACCACCCCCACCCCCCCAAACACACCCCAAATACAAAAACACCCAACGCACCCCCCCACCCCCCCCCCCCCCCCCCCCCAAATCAACCCCCCACACCCCCCCACCCCCCTCCCCCCACCCCCACCCCCCTACCCCCCAACCAGGGGCGCCACCCCCATCCCACACCCGCCCCCCCCCAAACAACCAAACCCCCCCCACCCCCCGCCCCTAACAACCCCCCACCCCCCCACCCCCCCCCCCAACCCCCCCCCACCACCCCCGCCCCCCCCCCCCCCCTCCAACCCCCGACCCCCCCAAACCCCCCCACCCCCACCCCACCCCCCCCCCCCTCCCACCCCCCTCCCCCCCCCCACCCCCCCCCCCCACCCACCCCCCCCCCAAACCCCCCCCACACCCCCCCCCCCCCCCCCCCCCCACCCCCGCCCACACCCAAACCCCCCCCCCCCAAACCCCCCCCCACAAACCCCCACCCCCCCCCAAAACAACACACCCCCCCCCCCCCCAACCCCGCACCCCCAGCCCCCCCCCCCCCAACCCCAACCCCCACATCCCCCCCCCCCCCCCCCCCAAACCCCACCCCCCCCCCCGACCCCCGCCCCGGGGACTGCCCACCCCTTCCCCCCCCCCCCCCCCCCCCAACCAGGGGGCCCTCACCACTCGCCCCCACCCCCCACTCCCGGCGCGGGCGAGGTGGACGGTGAGGCACAAAACGCACAGAAAACTCTTCATGGGGAGAGGCACCCCGGGATACCGTCGGTGGGGGGGGGCGTGGGGGCGGATCGGGGGGGGGGGGGGGGGGGTGGGGGCGGCGAACGCCCCGGGTTGCCGGGGCCGGGGGGCGCGGGGCGTTGAGACTCGGTGCGGGTGGGGGGGGGGGTGGGGGGGCGGAGGCTGGGGGGGGTCGAGGAGACGGCGCGGGGGGGACTCCCGGTGGAGGACGCGGTGGGGCGGGGCGGGCCCGCAGAGCGCGGAGGGGGGATCCGGGGGATAGCCGCGGGGGGGAGGGGGCCGGGCGGCGTGCGGGGAGGCGTGGGGGAAGGGTGGGGTGCGGCGCCGCGGGTGGTTTGGGGGCAGGGGGGGACCGCGCGTAAGGGGGCGCGCGGGGCGGGGGCCCCGGGGTGGCCAGTGGGTGCGCGGGGCCGCGCGCCCGGTATAGGAGGGCGTCGGGGGGAACTCGGGGGGAGGGGGGGGGGTTGGGGGGGCGGGGGGGAAGGGCCGGCGTGGAGGGAGGGGGAGCTGGCGTGAGGGAAACGGGGTCGGCGGGAGGGGGGGGGGGGGGGGCCCTCTGGCGCTGTTCTGCTCTGGGGTAATTAACCAGTATCCCACGGCAATTATTACATACGAGCCACCGCCCCACCCCCCCCCGCCCCACCAACCCGCCCAAACCACCTCCCGACCGGGGGGCAGGCGCGGGCCCCGGCCGCGACGGCCCCGCGAGGGCCCGGCCCCCCGGCGGCCCAATCCCACCAGAAACGCGGGTAAGCACCGCCCCCCACCAACCCGGCGGCGCCCGCCGCAAACCCCCCCCACCCTCTGGTCCCAGGAGCGGCGGCCGCGGCCGGGCCCCCGGGGGGGCGCGGGGTGGGGGGGTGGGGCGGTGGTGTGGGGGGGCCGTGCGGGGGGGCGAGGGGGCGGGCCGGGTGGCCCCGTGGGGGGGGGGGGGGGGGGAGGAGGGTTAGGGGGGGGCCGGCGGGATGAATGGGTGGTAGGTGAGGGTGTGATATGTGGGTGGATTTGTAGTGTCTGTGTTTTATAAATTGATGTGTTGAGTATAGAACTATATTAAAAACCACATCCATTTGGATTTAATGGTTGTGGTAACGGTGCGGGGGCGGAGACCTTCGATGAATATAGATAGTGCAATAATATCAGAGTGTGTGTTACTGGGATCGAGGGATTGCGAAAAGGTCAAAGAGGTGGTAGTGTGGGTGCATGGCGTAGAGTTAGGGTGGGGTGGGTCGTAGTATTTTGGGGGTGGGGGATTGAGGAGGGTTGTATGGGATTCGATCTGACCTGCAGAATCTAACCACCACAAACCCAACGGGGGGTTCCGGGGGGGGGGGGGGGGGGTGCCGTGCCAATAAACTAACCACCATCCCCGACAAAAACACAAATAGATAAAAACACCCTATAGAGCAACTTAACGGTTAACGAGCTGACATAACACACCCAATCATAAACCCAACGTTTATTCTGTTTTTTTGGGAGGGGGGGCAGGGGGGGGGGCTAATCCCCCCAAAACCCACTCTACCACGACGCGGAAACCATACCAGACAACCACTGACCCTACCAAAGTCGTAATCTACAGCACCACGGAACCCAATACCAATAAACCACATGCAACAACGACATCATGTCAAAAAACACACTGACTAATATCTCACAAGACCTACCCCCCCACATATGAACCAATGTTCCCGCCTATCCACACAATACAAACAGAATACTTGCAACACTCTCCGTAAATATTGAGTCCTTCAACATCCCACAATACACACACAAAAATCTTAATCGCAAAAAAACTACAAACACCACCCAACTCTCACTAACAACAACACCACAACCACAACCAACCACCTACTAAATAATGAAGTTTTTTTTGTTTATGACACGCCTTCAAACCCCCCCCAACCGCTAGGCCCTAATTCAACTCGCTTTCTTCTATACCTGATCTGAGAGTCTACGAAACAGCTCACTTCATACTACCCGACACCTCCATTTCGACTGACGTGGCCGGTCACAGACCTCGTGGAGTAGGAGACTCTCAACACAACAATAAAATGAGTCTCTCCTTCCTAACTCATCCCCCAACACATCCATTCGAGACACTTCTGATTTTTGATTTTTGTCTCTTCACACATAAACAATTACAAGTTTCTGACACACTGCATAATGCCGCCCACCACAGCGATCATAGACCGAAGAAGCAACGAAAACCACATCATAACCCTTCCATCCAGTGAGTGAGCTGTCCACATTCCTCTCACATGTACCTAGGCAGGGGGGTGCAACTACCACAAACCACCCATGTTTATATAGTTGTGATCGAATTATTATGCAATCACTCAAAATCGTTACTAAACATCTGTCTCTATAATCGCATATCCCACGAACCACATGAATGCGTCTCTGCGAGATTCGGGAGTGGGTGAGCGCATAACCCGCATGCCAGGAACCTTGACGGGCCCTCTAAATTATTAGCATGGAACACTACATTCTCTCATACGCCAACCCATATCACCTCAATATTAATATATATATTAAATATAAATTATTCAAAAAAAATTGATAAATTGATAATTTATAAAGTTATAAAAATATGAAAATTTTAATATATAACTAAATATAAACACAAACTACACCTACCACACCCACAACCACCCACAACCAACAAACACACACCCAACATCCTCAACCAAAACACACCCACCACAAAAAACCAAACCAAACACACCCCACACACCCAAACAAAATAATAAACATAACATACAAATAATTATACGATAATTTTAATGATATCTGGGTTATGATTGTAAATCACTCATATTAAGTACATAACAAATACATTTAACCCAAATCCAACATAAAACCTAAGTCGTATATTTTATTTTTAGAGGCTTATATACACTTAAACGGGTTCGCGGGTTAACCTGTTTAATTTTAATTCAACCCAAACACAACCCGTTTATTAAACGGGTTGATCTGTTTTTGACCCAAACCTGTTTATCCTCAACCCAAACATGTTTAACTTCGTGTCGGGTTCGTGTCATTTATCGTGTCATGTCGAGAATTGTCACCCCTAGGCTCGAGGGACCAAACGAGTAACAACAGTGACGAAAAAGGACTAACGACATCGACCCCTGTTATCTAGGGACTGAATCCGCAATCAGGCCTAACCATAAGGACGAACGGTGTAATTTGCCCCTTTTTTAAATATTTGTGTATGTACGGAGATTTGTCTTTTTAGCATGCTATTTACTGAAATAAAAAATTATTAAAGAAGAAAACAAGAGAATATAATTATATGCAGGTTATGGACATGGAGCATGAGCTTCAGGCATTACCAATAAAATCTTATTATGAGGGAGCAGGTGGGAGTGTGGGAGAAGAGAGAGATGGATAATTGGTTCATTAAAGAAGAAAACAAGAGAAGACGAAAATGCCCTTTAAGCTAACAAAAAAACTAACGCTCGTTTAGGAAAAATGACCAACAACGCACTTTCTCAAGTTATTGGGGACTCACAACGCTAACAAATAGTAATAATGACTATATGCGAGAATCGAGAAGAGTTCGGGAACCAATTGTGCACTTTACTCAAAAGTAAAGTGATTTTGCAAATCATCTTTGGGTATAAAACACATTCATCTAATTTAATGCATAAGCGTGTAGAAGATGACACATAATCTAATTCATACAAGTCAGTAAGTCGCCCAATTAATCAAAACTAAATTAAATAAAAAAGTGAGATATCTATGTTTTTAACAAAAAAATAATAAAATACGAGACTTGTCTCGTCAAATATATAAATAGAGTATTATGATTGTAAAATAGAGTATTATGATTGTATGTAAACAAAGGCGGATCGAGAGGGGTTTTCGAAAGTACACAGGAAGCTTGTAAATTTATCTCGCGTATTGTAGAAATATATGTAATAGGTAAGGTGTGTTTAACGTGAAGTTTATAAAGTATTTTGAGCGGTTAATGTTTATAATAAAAAGCTTGTTTTCACAAGTGATATAAACAAACATTGAAACTTAACGTTATTTCTCTTAACGCTATTAATAGAATCATTAAAATCATACGAGTAATGTATTTTTGTCAATTTGCTACGTAGTATTAAAGAAAATAACAGAACCCAGCAGTTAAAATAGTAAATTTAAGGTGTATTGAAAAGAAAATAAGTCACACACTACAAAGAAACACGCATACCAAAAATGCTGAAATAAATGGTGAAATATGGACTTTTTCTTGCACAATTCTTTGGTTTTTCCGCAGACTTAACTGCAGGACACACCAAAGATGTCTGTTTGTTGCTGGCGGGTATTTTTTGGTGCACATAAATCAATAAATTATTAACACTTTGGTATCCAAGGATCATATTCTCTTTGGCTAATTGCTAATGTCATGCAGCACCGATGTTTTTGTATATCATCATCTTTTATACTTGGGAATTGGGATAGATGAATTCAAAGGTGTTAGACAAGAGAAATGCTCGTAAGGTTATATAATGATGTGGTATGATAATTATTGATAGAGAAAAGTGACTATGAGAATGTCATGCATCTAAACTTATATGTAAAACCGTTCAATATCATTAAAAATTATGTCATTTGGATTCTTATTTTTTCAACATTTGACTAGTAGAACAAATATATACGTAGTGAAATACTTTTTAATGGTAAATCAAATCAAAATATATTTGAATCTACAACAAATTGTTTAGTGAATACAAACACTCAACAACATGATGTATAAAAAAACATGAATCAAAGTGAACTCAACCTTAGTGATGTTGTGATGCAATCAAGAGAAAACATTAATATTGTGAAATACATGATACAAATGAGGTAAATTTAACGTTTTTCTTGTTAAAATGATGTAATTTTTGAAGGTTTTGCATGTAAGCTTAAATGCAATACAACCTCATATTCACTTTCCTCTCATTGATATTATCTTTCGTACTTTTGATTCTTTTCACATATTTACATCAATAAATTAATATACACATTGTTGTTGTTTGATATAAATTGTCTTTCAAAAAAAATTAATATACACATTATTGTGTGTATTATTTTTTGCAAAAATTATGTAAATATATCATTACTCGTTAGAAAAATGTCACGTGTCGACAAATACGTATGAAAGTATGTTTTTATTATAACACGGTTGTAGAAAGTGTATGAAATTAAATAACTTATCAAAATTCAAAAGTACAAAATCTCACCCATTGACTAGAATTTTTGATGAATTGTAAAGACAAATTAAAGTATTTTTATAAGTTATACATTGTTTCTAGCTCCAATTATGAGGCAAACTTTTTTGGTGTTTAGCTCTAACTTAATGTGGAAATTGCTAGAAACGAATTTGATTCCTTAATAAAAGGAACTTTTGTGGTTCTAGTTAATTCTTGGCTTAACTTTAATTTACAATGCGAGGGAATCAATGTTATCATTATCATGCATGGTTAAAAGTTTGAAGAAGCATAATCTTAAAATATGTCTGTTGAAACTTAAAACTCATTTAAAGAGGGACACATAGAACTGAGCTTGGACACACTTCAAGACATACTCACTATTATGCAGAGTGATAGATCAAGTTTAGAGAGACTTAGTTCATGTAGTTCGCAGTTTAATGATTGAAGTAACATTGCGAGAGTGACATTTAGTTCGAGATACACTATCTTTAGAAGTCACATGACACACACAGACACACAGATTAACTGCTATTCTGTCATGTTACTCATTATCAGGATTACGTTTTAGACTGAGATACTTAGTGTAGTTATCAAGTCTTCGGTGCATCTTTGGTGAGTTAGCACACTACGTGAGTGGATCAAGATGCATTACGATTATGTAAATTTAATTATATTATCTATTGTTAGTATGGATAATTGATATATGTACTGCATGGATTTTGAATGTATATAACAGGTCTAGGGGAAACTACATACCGTCATAATTTATGCGGACGGGTTATTATTTCGCGACATGCAGTCAGTTTTGATAAAAGGAATTCTCGAGTGACATGATTAACTTATTTTCCCCGCTCTCTCATTTGTAATTTATCTTTCCCGACTTTTTGAGATTCTTATATAGCCTTTCATTCCTTTGACGCCTATTTCTTTTTTCTGCTCTCTTTTTCCACATATCTTTACTTTTTCATCTACGAAAGTCATTATCAATAAAATAATATTCTCTCAACATTTTGTTTTGTTAGATACTAAATATGTACTTTTCATTCCACTCTCGAACCTGAGAACCAATTATGGGTATCAATTAGATCCGATTTATGCCCTTAGATATGATGGCAGAAAAATGGATCTTGTTCTCTAAATCCTTGAACATTTAGCATTTAATCCGATTAAGAACAAAAAGACGAATCGTAAGGAGTAAGATATATGAGAAAGCGTGGAATTATGAACAATGGCCTAAGCCGTTCGCGACCAGGTCAACAGAATGAAGAGGATGGTATTCTCATATTTTTCTATATTTTCAAAAATTCACAAACAGACTTATAGGCATGCTTACACGTTTCCGACTATAATAATGATGGGCGCCCATCCTTTACAGGTGCTTTCTAATATTTAGATTGTAGAGCTAAAGGAGCCTAATGAAATTGGGATATTTCCCCCATTCGCCTATATTTAGGGCCAACAGGGTTCATTCACAGGGGGCAAACGGAAGAAGATAGCGTGAATCAAATTTATTAATTGAAGAGGATAGAGGCTTCCAAGAGAATGAATAATTAAGTGTTACGGATATCTTGCAGAGTGGGAACCAGTGCGAGTAAACGAACCAAAGACACGAGTTCAATCTAAATTTCTCTTTTCCAAGAAAAGAGAAGACAAGGTCTAGTTCAAGATATACTAAGGAAATAGAAGCCCGTCCAGTAAGTGCCCAGGTAGGCCAGGCCAGATAAGCAGAGGCCCTATTAAATATTATTTATTTACGCGTTTTTAATTTATAATTTTTAATTTATATTTATTCTTTTTATTTTTTTTGTTTTAAAATATTTATTTATTACGATGTTGACAATGTTTACCACAATGAAACGAAAATAAAGCAAATTGTTTTTATTAAAAAAAAAAATATAAAAAAAAAGCTTTATCTTTGTGCACAAAACTCTTATCCTAACCCACTACCTACCACTACCCAACCGCACAATACCTACCTGCTTAAATTACTATTAGATTTGATTGTGGTTGGGTATTATTATTGTGAGTTTTTTTTAAAACCAGAGACTCTCGTGACATGAAATTCAAAAACAAAATTCCCCACCACCAATACAGAATTCCCACATCACACTGCAAATGGTGATATACATACCAACCCAAAGAAATGAGAATAATAAATTAAAACTTCTTTATTTCTTGTTTTCGACCCAAAAAGAAATGAGGAAAATTTTATTCCAATATATATATAATATGCATTTCCCTACGAAAAGATAATTAAGAAAAATTTTGTTACTTTGCTAATATCCACACAATAATATCCACAACTCTTTCCCCCCCTCCACCCACAACTGTTTTACAAATTTACCCAATCCAATGCACAAAGAAAAAAGAAAAAAAAAAAGAAAAAATAAAAAAAAAAAATTGCATAGAAAAAACCACAACCAAAATAATAAATAAAATAAAAAAAAAAATAATAAAAAAAAAAATAAAATAAAATATTCATTAATAGAACCATCACCACACAACCATTAAACAAACATCACAAACATATTTATATTCCCATGTGATGGGCTTATATGACTGATTGTCTTTTGATGAAAGCACTCAGTCAGTAAAAATAAATAACGTTCGTCGGAAATTCAAATAAAAAAGTATCCTTCCATCTTTTTTATTTTTGAATAATATTATAAAGAGTCTTTAGGGCTCTTAAAACAACGGACGGAACGGAATAACGAAAATAAAAACGGGGGGGCTTCAAAAAAACCGTAGAACGGATGAATAATAATGAAAGAGGCCACTATCGAGGATTCCCTATGAAATGAGGCATGGAAGGGATCAAAAACTACTACGAATAAGTTCCGGGAAAGTTAATCAAGCGAACTTTCGAGCATCAAAGAAAACCCAAAAACACATAGGACTCAGACTAATGACGTATACAATACTTGAATTCTCATCTTTCAAAACTCTCTGCGGTGTAACTGCTACAATTTTAAAATAGTGGTTTCTCACCTGTTTTCAAAATCCTTCAAGAAAGACTACGAGTGGTAATAGGCAAGCAAAATTCAAAAAAGACCGTACGACAAAAAACCAAAGGATCCTACACCTAAGATGATAATTCCCAATATTAATGCTATAAGAACGAAACAAAAATCAACAAAGATCAGTGAACTTTTGTAATTATTTTTTTATTATTTTTTATTATAATATTATTTTATTAAAATTTTTTTATTTTATTTTTATTTTTTTTTTTTTTTTTAACTCAGGTTTAAAAAATAATTTATTATTTTTAATATATATAATATTTATATTTTTATAATTATATTAAATATATTAATAATAAACATAAAAAAAACAATTACACACAACACTACCACACAACACACCACAACATAAATAAATAATAAATTAACCTCCATAAAAATTGTTGCATACAAATTCAAAAAAAATCAAAAAAAGAAAAGAAAAAAATTAATCATAAAAAATCCAATAAAAAAAATCAGAACTTTTGTAATTTTTTTTTTTAACTCCTACTTTGTGCATACAAATTAAAAAAAAAAAATCCAAAATTGGGCTGACCCAAAATAGGGGAGCCCGTTACTGTAGCAGCAGTCAAAACGACGGCGTATCCTTCACCTAATGTGTATATTTATAATTTCACTATTCATTTTTATTGTACTTTTGAATTTTGATAAGTTATTTAATTTCATACACTTTCTACAACCGTGTTATAATAAAAACATACTTTCATACGTATTTGTCTACATGTGACATTTTTCTAACCAGTAGTGCTATATTTACATAATTTTTACAAAAAACAATACACACAATAATGTGTATATTAATTTTTTTTGAAAGTCAATTTATATCAAACAACAACAATGTGTATATTAATTTATTGATGTAAATATGTGAAAAGAATCAAAAGTACGAAAGATAATATCAATGAGAGGAAAGTGAATATGAGGTTGTATTGCATTTAAGCTTACATGCAAAACCTTCAAAAATTACATCATTTTAACAAGAAAAACGTTAAATTTACCTCATTTGTATCATGTATTTCACAATATTAATGTTTTCTCTTGATTGCATCACAACATCACTAAGGTTGAGTTCACTTTGATTCATGTTTTTTTATACATCATGTTGTTGAGTGTTTGTATTCACTAAACAATTTGTTGTAGATTCAAATATATTTTGATTTGATTTACCATTAAAAAGTATTTCACTACGTATATATTTGTTCTACTAGTCAAATGTTGAAAAAATAAGAATCCAAATGACATAATTTTTAATGATATTGAACGGTTTTACATATAAGTTTAGATGCATGACATTCTCATAGTCACTTTTCTCTATCAATAATTATCATACCACATCATTATATAACCTTACGAGCATTTCTCTTGTCTAACACCTTTGAATTCATCTATCCCAATTCCCAAGTATAAAAGATGATGATATACAAAAACATCGGTGCTGCATGACATTAGCAATTAGCCAAAGAGAATATGATCCTTGGATACCAAAGTGTTAATAATTTATTGATTTATGTGCACCAAAAAATACCCGCCAGCAACAAACAGACATCTTTGGTGTGTCCTGCAGTTAAGTCTGCGGAAAAACCAAAGAATTGTGCAAGAAAAAGTCCATATTTCACCATTTATTTCAGCATTTTTGGTATGCGTGTTTCTTTGTAGTGTGTGACTTATTTTCTTTTCAATACACCTTAAATTTACTATTTTAACTGCTGGGTTCTGTTATTTTCTTTAATACTACGTAGCAAATTG
>BQNB010082730.1:2974-29241 GCA_026074375.1 Tanacetum coccineum
TTATAAAAATTCCATCTTCTTTCTGCTTGACCTGTAATCCAAGAAAGAAGGTGAGTTCACCCATAGAACTCATCTGGAACCTGCTCTTCATCAATGCCTCAAATTCATCACACCAAGACCTCTTTGTAGAACCAAAAATAATATCATCCACATAAACCCGCACTAACATGATATCATTCTTGTCCTTCTTAATAAAAAAAGTCTTGTCAATGGTTCCTCTTCTGTATCCATTTTTCAACAAGAAAGTAGATAAAGTAGCATACCACGCTTTGGGAGCTTGGTGTAAATCATACAAAGCTTTCACAACCTTGTAGACCTTCTTAGGGAACTTAGGATCTACAAAACCTAGAGGTTGAGACACATACACCTCCTCATCAATTGTGCCATACAAGAAGGCACTCTTCATATCCATCTGATAAACTATGAATCCCTTATAAGAAGCAAAGGCCAAAAAGATCCTAATGGCTTTAATCCTAGCCACAGGAGCAAATACCTCATCATAGTCTATCCCTTCCTCTTGCCTATATCCCTGGGCAACCAACCTTGCCTTATTTCTAACCACAACACCTCTTTCATCCTTCTTATTCCTGTAGACCCATTTAGTCCCAATTGCCTTCTTCCCATAAGGTAAATCTATAAGAATCCATAACTTCTGAATCTTAAATTGCAACAGTTCTTCCTGCATAGCATCAACCTAACTTTCATCTTCCAGGGCTTTAAATATCTTCTTGGGTTCAATTTGAGATAGGAAGCAAGCAAACAAGCAGTGCTGGAAATCCTTGTAATTATTTCTTCTCTGCTTTTGAATATAACTTACAAAAGCATTGGCTCTAGAACTTTTGTTCACTTTGCTCCTTGTTTGAACTGCTGATTTTGGATCTCCAAGAATTTGAGATTTTACCATACCCAAAGTAAGGTCAAAAATTCCACCTCCAAAAAGACATAATAATTTTTGTTCACGGTCTAAAACACCACAACCTAGGAGAAATCAAGATATGCAAAATTACTCTAAAATATATCCCACAATGTGGAATAACTCTTAACAACAAAATTATATTCCATGGGGAAGTTGTCCACCATTTGTATATCTAAATCAAATGCAACATATGCAAAGGATGTTCGGTACTAACGATTTTGGACCCATGAGATAGACCAAATGTTTGAATTGTTACATTATTTAAGTAGATATGCTTGGGAACAAATTTTGGAACCTAACGAGTAGATTGAAGATTATGAATACTCTAAATTCAAGACAGTTAACCAAAAGAAATTGTCTACATTCAAAGCATAAAATGGAGGTAATGCTATTCTCGTAAGAAATTTAAGCGGAAACATCATAGGCAAAGGTACGATCTCTCTTTATTATAATTGTTAAGCTCATAGATTATGCAAAACTTAATGTGTTAAGTGTCGGTTAAATATGCGATAATATGCGCAAAGTAATAATTATCAAACGTAATAGCAAAATCATTAAAGACGAAAGAGTCATAGGTAGTGGAATAAGAAATAAGCTTGACAAAATGATGTTGTAACTAGAAATAAAATTAGATTAGTCGCCCAAATCAAAAAGGGGAAATTAATCATGACAAATTTTGTGCAACCGTAGCTAGATTAGAATCCACATCATACTTTTTACAAAGAGGAAAACTCCTATGTTTACAAGTATTAAACTCACGAAAGATAAAGAAAGTGAGTCGGTAGATAATAGTAAATGTAGAAGTATGATATGTAATTTATTATAATTAACGACAAGTAGGCTCGATATCATGTTTAGTGTTTGCCTTTGTGCACATTTCTAAGAGGTTCTTAAAAACCTCTAATGGTGAAGCGTTTTAATGTATCGTCCGATACATTAAAGGCACTACTCACTTGGGATTGCAATATCCTAAGATGTCCGACATAGAAAACATAGTATATATTGACTTTGATTATGCGGGAGATTTTATGGACCGAAAAAGCACTCGCGGAATTTGCACGTCTATTGGATGTTGATTAAACATCTTAAAGACTAATCGCTCTTGATATATCCACTACCGAAGCCAAATACGTAAGCGCCAAAAAGGCATGAAATCAAACACTATGGATGAAACAAACTCCCATTAACCACGACATTCGCTTCAATGACATTTCTATAATGGACAACAACTAAGGAGCCATCTAATTAAGCATAAACCCCATTTATCTCTCACGCTGAAATTCGTTATTACTCTCTTCGCAAAATTTTCAAAGAGGAAATATATTCGTCGATAAAGTTTCGTCGAAAGAAAACACCACCGACATTGTCACTAAATCTCTTGAACATAAGCCGCTTGATTATTTCCTTTTGAAATAACTAAAGAATATTTAATTAACGAAAAGTTAATTAAAACGTCACTTGCTCATCGAAACTTCAAAATCATCTATCGACTTTAAATCTTAACAATGTGATTATTTCATCCGAAATAATTAAATTGAAAGATTAATTAAAGTATCTTCAATCCGTCAAATCATCTCGCGTCCTTAAATCTCAAAAACTTAAATATTTCATCCGAAATAATTAAAGCTCATTTAATTAACAAAAAGTTAATTAAAATGTCGATAAGTGGCCAACCCTATTAAGTGGCCAACCCTATTAAGTGGCCAACCCTATTAAGTGTCGATAAGTGGCCAACCCTATTAAGTGGCCAACCCTATTATCAATAAGTGGCCGGCCATGTTAATAAGGGCGGCCCCCTTATCGATAATAGGGTTGGCAACTTAATTTTGCCAAACACCTCTATGTAGTGAAAAACACAAAACCAAACACCCCTTATTTTTGTTTTTCTTTTCCTGTTGCTGCTATGTGACGAAAACACACACACAAAACCACCAAAATTCAATCTCCAAACTCAAAATCAATCCAATTTCGCAAGGGGCAAACATGAACAACTTGATTTTATATTTTTTTTTATTATTGCAAAGAATTGTTACTTCATCGTTTATATTTGAGAATTGAAGTAATTATAGAGTACTTGGTGAAGATTAGTAAAAGGCACGCATTCTGGAGCTTAAATAAAGAAACATAAAGATTACTGATCCTGACATCCAATACGCCGTATCCATCAAGGAAGATGCGTCGTATATGTGCCTACACTTCACTAAAGACCATGAAGGAACAAGCTCAATACACCGTATCTAGAGAAGACGAATACGCTGTATTCAAGATATAGAATATAAATATTCTGGAAGATATCAAACGTGGTCCCTACTCTAAGAAACCGTCGATACACCGTATCGAAGTATTTCGATACGTCGTATCGACCAAATTCCAGACCTTATAAATAGAAAACCTAAAAACGGGTTTTCAGTGTGCTAAATCATATTCTCGATACCCTAACTTCAAAAGTCGATTTTCAAAAGAGAAAAAGAGCAAAAGAGGTCGAGCAACGCAATTAATTCCATAGGAGACAATATAGAATTTCTTATACTCTTGTAATCGTTCAGTTTTTGGTATCATTCGTTAACTCGCTTAGTTTACCTTGGCTAAATCATTACTCTTGTATTCATTATGACGTTTGAAGGCTAATACCTTCGGGTATTAGCCATTATTATAAAGATATGAATGTTTGGTTTGTTTATCTTAATTGCTTAATTTATCATTGAATGCTTGTTTATGTTTATTAGTTTATACTTGTTTACGTGCTTTTGTATGTGACCTATCATTCAACTAGATCTAGTGATACAGACCAAGTAATCTAGATGTCAGGATGGCTCTCCATATAGTGATTTATGCATCGACCAATAGGATCACGAATAATAACCTATCTTTGTCTTTAAATTATGAGCTTAGTTGGACCGGCAGGTGACCCTTGGGATCAACGAGTATGTTCTTAATTAATTGGTAAAGACTTGGTTATTGGACAACTAGCGTATGAATTTAGGGCATGTTTGGTATAGAGAAATAAGACCTAAGAAATGGAAATGATGTGATTTCTCGTGTTTGGTAAGCAAGAGAAAACAAAAAGCAGAGAGTTTCCAACTCTCGGGAAAACACTCCTTTGTATTTTTATTTCCATCCAATTTGGTTTGGAAATGGAAACTCTCTGTCTTTTTCCAAATGTTTAAAAAAATGTTCAGATATTTAGAAGGGGGTATAAATTGGTCCAATCACGTGCAAGGCACAATTCACACAAAAACACCATTTGAAACTATATCCGCTTAAAAAACCATATGCTTTTTTGAGATGCACCTACCATCGATCTCCATATGCTCCTCCTCAAAGGTTTCCAATTTCCATATGATCCATCAAGGTATAATTGTTTCATTCTTTATTCTAATTAAAAGGAAAGCTACAAATTAGGGTTCTAATTAAAAGAAAAGCTACGAATTCAAAAATGGTTTCCATATGATGATCCATCAAGGTATATATGTTTTACCTTTCGTTGATGTCTCAGTTTTGTTAGGCCCGATTCAAGACAAAGCAAGTGATAATTAATCATAGCTAAATTAATATATTTTTTTATTCCTAAAAAAAGATACAGTACTTGATTTTTTTATTTCTAATGTGAATTCTTCTTTCTTACCAAACAACGGAATTTTTCACATTTCTTTAACAAATTCATTTCCCTTCATTTCTATTCCCTACCTCAATTCTTTGTTTTTTTATTTGTTATTTTGTGTTTTGTAGCATTAGTTTATATTAACCCTCTAGGATTCAGGTGTAATTTAGTTAGTGATATAATTTGTATAATTCTGTATATTTATGTATTATTTTGTTTGTATATTGTTATTTTAATTGTTTGTGTGTTTAATTGTTTTTCATTATACATATTATGGTCGATAACCCTGATAATGCGTACCACTTCTATTGGATACGACGTATCCAACTTTCTTGTCTAATTTAGAGTATTCATTCACTGATTAATACGGGGCGTATTCATGTCTATTGAATAGGCGTATCGATCATCTGAAACAAGTAACAAAGTCTTAAATTCTCGTGTTTGTGATTTCTGTGCTTAATTGTCTTATCTTCTTCAGAGCAAATCTTGCTTATAATTTTACCTTATGTGACTGATTCATACTTATTCAAAGCTAGGTAATTAAAGAAGGAAATCGGGGACAAGGAAGCGAAATAACTATGAGTAATATTCACGACTAATGACCTAGTGAATTACTATTCGGGATTACAAGCATTAGGTTAATGAAAGAATGCGTATGAGCTAAAAGGAAAATTCACTTGATGATTGCATAATAATGCCTTTAGTGGAAACTTAATTGGGAAGACGTGATCGAGCATATTGAATACTTCCTAAGAATTGTTGACCCAAATTAATGTTCCCAATGTAAATCATGATAAACTTAGAGTTGTTGTTTTCCCAATCTCATTAGTTGGAAATGCACGAAAATGGTTTGATGAATTTAAAGGATCAATTAATAGTTGGGTTGATTTAACTGCTAATTTTTTTGGAAAATACTACCCGCCTTTCCGCACTGGCAAGATTAACACCCCATGATTAAGTGGGACCCTATATGACGATGGATATATTCACTAAAGGAGCATTGTGGGATTACTGGAAATTAGGAAGTGACGAAATTGAGCCAACGAATGAAAAAACTTCCAATTTTGAGGAAACTAATCACGATGATGAACAAGAAATCGGTGAAATCTTTAGGATTGAAACAAACTTGTTCGATTATGAAACACCATTGTGCGAAAAATTCAAAGAGTTCAATTACCTACTCAAGATAGACTCGGATATTCTTACTAAAGATATTAAAGGATTTAAGACTTATGAAGTATATAAGGATTATTGGATTTATGAATGGAATAAAGATGTGCCATGGGTGCATGAAAAGCCATAGACAGATGATGGAGCATGGAAAGAACCCACACCAGTTAAACATTATTGCAAGCCTCTTAATTATAAAACTAGATGTTCAGAGTGGCCAACCTGTAGCTGGAGAGAAGATGGATATTGCAATGGAGGAAATTTGCATAGAGCCTACATAGTTGGAAATGCACGAAAATGGTTTGATGAATTTAAAGGATCAATTAATAGTTGGGTTGATTTAACTGCTAATTTTTTTGGAAAATACTACCCGCCTTTCCGCACTGGCAAGATTAACACCCCATGATTAAGTGGGACCCTATATGACGATGGATATATTCACTAAAGGAGCATTGTGGGATTACTGGAAATTAGGAAGTGACGAAATTGAGCCAGCGAATAAAAAAACTTCCAATTTTGAGGAAACTAATCACGATGATGAACAAGAAATCGGTGAAATCTTTAGGATTGAAACAAACTTGTTCGATTATGAAACACCATTGTGCGAAAAATTCAAAGAGTTCAATTACCTACTCAAGATAGACTCAGATATTCTTACTAAAGATATTAAAGGATTTAAGACTTATGAAGAATATAAGGATGATTGGATTTATGAATGGAATAAAGATGTGCAATAGGTGCATGAAAAGCCATAGACAGATGATGGAGCATGGAAAGAACCCACACCAGTTAAACATTATTGCAAGCCTCTTAATTATAAAACTAGATGTTCAGAGTGGCCAACTTGTAGCTGGAGAGAAGATGGATATTGCAATGGAGGAAATTTGCATAGAGCCTACATAGTTGGAAACTCACTCCATTATCAAGACTTTGAATGGTACGAGGCTTTGACGGATAACGAGCTGAAATAAGAAGCTTTAAGAAATAAGGCTATCATGGAGGGATTAATCAATAAAGATGATAAATCAAGTGATGAAGGTTAGAGAAGTTGGGACAACTTTGAAAATACCAATGGTGATCGTAATGAATGAGAATATGAGAATGAACATGAAGAAGATGAATGACATGAGTTATTTGGTAATGAAACTCATGAGCTACCAGTTTTCAATATACGAAGATTCGAGTTGATCAAGTATTCATTCGGAGATGACGGAAAGTACGTTGCTATAAAGGAAGATGAATACAATGATTTGATGGATACAAGCAAAGATGCATGCCGAGCATACCAAGAAATATTTCGCATGATGGATGAAGGATGGATGGTAACTAGAGATGAGTGAAGGAAGCTGAAGAAAAGTCTAACTTAAAGACTAGCTGAAAGAAAAGTGCTTCCCGGGAGACAACCCAGAATGTTATTTATTTTTATTAAGTATGCTTCCAGGGACATCAATCGGTGTATCGCTCAACTTCCATACGGGTATTGATTGTCTGGACGTTTCAATCCTTTATTTCTTATGCACTTTAAACATTAATTGTCAGACTCTGGCAATACGGCGTATTTATGCACATGATACGGCGTATTCGGCAGACTGACCCATATTTAGATACTTTTTATAGGTCTCTATATGGCGTATTCCAGTTTATGGATACGGCGTATTGATCTCCTGTACAGTTTAGTTTTGTTTAAATTAACCGTAGGTACCGAGATAGGAATGCATAGTTTTTCCTAAATTTTGCACAGGACCTCTCTGCAAAAAAATCAACAATGTTTGTGAAGTATCTACAATCTTGAATTCTTGCTTATTAAATCTACATGAAGAATCTACCGAGCAAAATACCAGGAGAGTTTCTCTTTTTAATTCTTTTAATTCTCGTTTTTAATGTTTTATCTATACAACGAGGACGTTGTATAATTCAAGTGGGGAGATAGGAATTAGAATGTATACTTGTCCTATTTTTCACATCAAAATGATTAAATTATGCTCAAATTTGAAAAAAAAATCAAGCATACTTTTGTGAAATTACTTGATACATAACCCGCACACAAAAACCCTTATTAGATATTGTGAGGATTTAACCTTATCCGTTTCTAAATGTTTACCCAAATTTCACAAAAATATGAGTGTGCCGGTGATGTTGTAGACTTTAGAACTTAGCTTGGTATATCTATTCGAGACCATAGTGATGACACATATATCAAATACTATGGATTTTAAATGAGATAAACTTGTTTAAATTGGTAAAAAAATTTTTAGGGATTACAGCCAAAAAGGCCTTTTTGACATGTTTATCAAATCAAAACATTAAATAAACTAAATTTTGTTTATTAACTAACTACACTGGTTAGTTAAATCCTCGTATAACCCTTTGTTTACTCTCATTATAAGAGTAAGATACCCCTAGAAAAACTTGTAGAGCCAATCCTTTAGGAATAACCCCAACTGTTTGTTTCGTTACACCTTTACACCTTAGCCTACCCTGTTAGATTAAGTATATTTACAATTCTTAGTTGCTTAAAGTGTAAAGTATGTATTTTCCGAGTCTTGTGTCATTTTCTATCTTTGGTATGGTTGGAAATAAATTTGCACATTGCAAATGGGAATATAAAAAGTAGTCAAAACTCATGTATTTTTACTACCATCACAATTATTGGTGCTCCCAAAGAATGAAGAATTATCGAAGGAATTATCCGGAGTTATTATGATCGTGAAGATGGTGAAATTACACCGAGATTCGTAGTTAGTAAAAAAACAAAAAAATTAGAAAAATCGCAAAAAAAGAGAAGGAAAGTTTGAAGATAATCGTTTCGCAAAGCATACACCAAAGGAATTATTTGAAGGATCGATTATTCGTTAATACGTCTTATAATCAATGATGTTAGTTTTAATATAAAGTTGGAGATATCGCCACTTGTCTTGTAATGAATATGTTAAATTATAGGGATGATTGGGAGTTGCCGTTACGGGGGTGATCTTTCTTTTTTGATTGAGCCGCCAACTTTGGTTGTTTCTGTTTTTGATCTATGATCAAGGACGTTGTAAATAGTTGTGTCTTTATCATGGTAATGGTCGGGAAAAGTCTCTAGCAACTTGTGCCTTATTTGTTTTAGACTTAATCTATTTGTTTGTAATTTTTATTTAACAACAATTTATTTCCCTTTCCTAATCAATAACTTTGGGTTTTACTCGAATGAGGATGTGATCGAGTCATGCATGTCTATTTCGTCGTTACGGTCAGGTATGCGTGATTCAGCTGCCTTGTTGGTTTATTACTTTTGGAGAAAGTTATTTTTTTTATTTATATATTTTTTTATTTAATTTTTTTTAAAAGATCCTCCTATATCATTCTTCATCCTAACCATTGGTTAAAATCGAATGAGGATGTGATCGAACACACATGTCTATTCCGTCGTTACAGCCATGTATGTGTGCTTCAGCTGCCTTGTTGGTGTGGTACTTTTGGTGAAAGATTGTAGAATGATCAACCCTAAGCCTTTAAATAAAAACCCATTTTACCTTTTTAAACTTCTTACTCCTTAGCTCTAGTGGTGGAGATGTGTATCCTTGCCAAGCTTATGATAGAATACTCGTCACGACCAGCAAATTGAGAAATTTAGTTAACATGTTCCACATAGAATAGTTGAGTTGATTTGGAGTTTTCATCTACTTTTTCGTGAGGTGTATGTTGTGTACTTTTAATTGGTTCATTAAATTCTTAATCGATAAAAAAAAATCCTTACGGATACTTTTTTTAAAATTCTAAAACGCTTAATTGAGGACAAAAAAAAAGTAGGATTCAAGTGAGGGGATATTTGATGACATCAAATATCTTCAATATTTATGCATCATTAATCCCATGTAATTAACCCATTTTGTGTAATTATTGCAAAGAGTTTGTTGATCCCTTTTGACTAGATCTTTGATTAGCTTGTAAAAGCTTTTTGTTATCTTAGATAGATCTAAAACAACTATGATAGAAACCTTGTAATATATAAAGATTATGCGGAGTCTAATATTTATACATCAAAAGAACAATAAATCAATGAAACATTAACACAAGAACTTTCTCTAAAGTTTTAATATATTGAATAATTCACAAAACAACTATATGTTTTGCCTAATCGCTATGACTTTTCTATCTTGGATTCATATCTCTAACTAGCGTAGGGTTCCTTTTTTACAACAAAGAAAACCATAATAGGCTTACAATAATGCTGTTAGGTGATTCATAACATATCTATTCCTAATATATCTCATGCTATCACATACAGCAGTACTAACTTCTTATACTAACAGTACTTATAAACTAACTAGCTAGAGTAATAAATTAATCAATACATTGTAAATGGCAAGTACTATATTATTAACTAAACAGTACTAATAGAAATAACTAGCAAGTACTAAATTAGGTTCTATAATTCTTCAGTCTTCACTGAGCAGCACAAATCTTTATTAACAGTACTAAGGTCCCTTCAGCAGTACAAAACCTG
Source organism: Tanacetum coccineum (assembly GCA_026074375.1). NCBI lineage: Eukaryota > Viridiplantae > Streptophyta > Magnoliopsida > Asterales > Asteraceae > Tanacetum > Tanacetum coccineum. The sequence continues at coordinate 13,151 of BQNB010082730.1, forward strand.
TAGATGCTTTAATTCCCAACAATCCTCTCCTAAACTTGTGATTTATCTCTAAATCATCAAGTTTCTTGAAGTATAGCTTTTTTACTCTTAGAGGATTCTTCAAAACACTTCAGCTTCTTGGTTTGTTGGCTTCTATGAAGATCTTCATAACTAAGTCTCTTGCCATCTCACTATCTTCTTCCACTTGCAACCTTCTGCTCAGCATCAATCCCATAACTGCAGTTGTCAATGGATAATCCTTTTCTGTCAACATATAAATGTCATGTCCTCTTGTTGAAGATACATGATGTACTCCACATGAACCATACAGTCTCCATGTTAAAGGATCATGCATATATCTTTAGGATACAAGCAAAGATGCATGCCGAGCATACCAAGAAATATTTCGCATGATGGATGAAGGATGGATGGTAACTAGAGACGAGTGAAGGAAGCTGAAGAAAAGTCTAACTTAAAGACTAGCTGAAAGAAAAGTGCTTCCCGGGAGACAACCCAGAATGTTATTTATTTTTATTAAGTCTGTCTTCCCAGACATCAATACGGCGTATCCTCTCCATACCATACGACATATTGAATGTCTGGACGTTATGAGTCCTTTACTTTTATCTATTTTTAAACATTATTGTTAGTTCTGGCAATACGGCGTACTCATGCACATGATACGGCGTATTCGGCAGACTGACTCGTATTTAGATACTTTTTACAGGTCTCTATATGGCGTATTCCAGTTTATGGATACGACGTCTTAGTCGCCTGTACAGTTTAGTTTTGTTTAAATTAACCGTAGGTACCGAGATAGGAATGCATAGTTTTTCCTGAATTTTGCACAGGACCTTGCTGAAAAGAAATCGACAATGTTGGTGAAGTATCTACAATCTGGAAATTTCAAAGTGTTGGAGTCTTAAAACCTCAAGACGACTGTTCAACATTTTCTTGCTTAATAAATCTACATGGAGAATCTACCGAGCAAAATATCAGGGGAGTTTCTCATTCTAATTCTTTTAATTCTTGTTTTTAAAGTTTTATCCATACAACGAGGATGTTGTATAATTCAAATGGGGGGATGGGAATTAGAATGTATACTTGTCCTATTTTTCACACTAAAATGCTTAAATTATGCTTAAATTTAAAAAAAAATCATGCATACTTTTGTGAAATTACCTGTTACATAACTCGTACACAACAACCCTTATTAGATATTGTGAGGATTTAACCATATCCATTTCTAAATGTTTACCCAAATTCCACAAAAATATGAATGTGCCGGTGATGTTGTAGACTTTAGAACTTGGCTTGGTATATCTATTCGAGACCACAATGATGAGTACTATGGATATAGATGGAGTAACTTGTTTAAATTGATAAATTTTTAGGATTACACCCAAAAAGCCTATACATGTTGTTTATTAATAAACTACACAAAAAAAAAAAAAAAAAAATAATGGTTAGTTAAAATCCCTGTATAAACCTTAAGTTACTCTCATATAAGAGTAGATCCCTAGAAAAACGTAGAGCCAAGCCTTTAGGAAGAATCTCCAACTATTTGTTGTAGTTACATTTACACCATAGCCTACCCTGTTAGATTAGTCACTTTTACAGTTGTAGTTGCTTAAGTGTAAAGTAGTATTCTGTGTCTTGTCTGGAGTGGGGGGCTTGTTTGTTGTGGGGGGTCGTGATGTTTTTTTGTTTCTTTGTCATTCATCTATCATAAGGTCTGTAGAAAAAATATTCTGCACATTGCAATATGGGAATGTAATTAACGTAGTAAACAGTCAAAACTCATGTATTTTTACTACCATCACAATTATTGGTACGTCCAAAGAATGAAGAATTATTGAAGGAATTATTTGGAGCTATTATGATCATGAAGATAATGAAATTACACTGAGATTCATAGTTATGTATAAAAAACAAAAAAAATTAGAAAAATCGCAACAAAAAAGAAGAGGAAAGTTTGAAGATAATCATTTCTCAAAAGCAAAAACCGAAGGATTTATATGAAGGATTGATTATTCGGTGATACGTCTTAAAAATCAACGATGTAGAGTATTGTATAAAGTGGTAGATATCGCCACTTGTCTTATAAAAGTATGTAAAGTATGGGATGATTAGGAAGTTGACCGTTACGGGAACGCCAACTTAGGTTGTTGTTTTTTATCTATGATCAAGACGTTTGTAAATAGTCGTGTCTTTATCATGGTAACGGTCGGGAAAGCGTGTCTAGCAACTTGTACCTTATTTGTTTAGGACTTAATCTATTTGCTTCTTGATTTTTATTTAACAACAATTTATTTCCCCTTCCTAATCATTAACCTTGGGTTTTACTCGAATGAGGATGTGATCGATTCATGCATGTCAATTCTGTCGTTACGACCATGTATGCGTGATTCAGCTGCCTTTTTAGTGTGGTACTTTTGGTAAAAGATTGTAGAATGATCAACGCTAAGCCTTATAATAAAAACCCATTTTACCTTTATAAACTTGTTACTCCGCTCTAGTGGTGGAGATGTCTATCCTTGCCAAGCTTATGATAGAATACTCGTCATGACCGAGCAATTGAGAGGATTAGTTACATGTTACCACATAGATTAGTTGAGTGACTTGAGTCTTTTCATCTACCTATTTCGTAAGGTGTTTGGTTGTGTACTTGTAATAGATCAAATAAATGCTCAACGGAAAAATCCTAAGGGATACATTTTTATAAACTTCTAAAGGCTACTTAAGGACAAGTAGGATTCAAGTGGAGGGATATTTAATGACATCAAATAACGTCACTTTTATAGCAACATTTATCCTATATAATTAACCCATTTTATATAATTATTGCAAAGAATTGTTACTTAATCGTTTATATTTGAGAATTGCAGTAATTATGGAGTACTTGGTGAAGATTGGCTAAAAGGCACGCATTCTAGAGCTTAAACGAAGAAATATGAAGATTACTGATCCTAACATCCAATAAGCCGTATCCATCAAGGAAGATACGACGTATCTGTGCCTACACTCTACTAAAGACCACGAAGGAACAAGATCAATACGCCGTATCCAGAGAAGACTAATACGCCGTATTCAAGATATATAATGTGAATATTCTGGAAGATATCAAACGTGGTCCCTACTCCAAGAAACCCCTGATACGCCGTATCAATGTCTTTCGATACGTCGTATCGACCAAATTCTAGACCTTATAAATAGAAAACCTAAAAATGGGTTTTTAGTGTGCTAAATCATATTCTCGATACCCTAACCTCAAAAGTCAATTTTCAGAAGAGTAAAAAAGCAGAAGAGGTCGAGCAACACAATTAATTCCATAGGAGACAACGTGTAATTTCTTATACTCTTGTAATCATTCAGTTTTTGGTATCATTCATTAAATCGGTTAGTTTACCTTGGCTAAATCATTACTCTTGTATTCATTATGACATTTGAAGGCTAATACCTTCGGGTATTAGCCATTATTATGAAGATCTGAATGTTTGGTTTGTTTATCTCGATTGCTTAATTCATCGTTGAATGCTTGTTTATGGTTATCAGTTTATACTTGTTTACGTGCTTTTGTATGCGGCCTATCATTCAACTGGATCTAGTGATACAGACCCAATAATCTAGATGCCGGGATGGCTCTCCATATAGTGATTTATGCATCTAGACCAATAGGATCACGAATAATAACCTATCTTTATCTTTAAATTATGAGCTTAGTTAGACCGACAGGTGACCCTTGGGATCAACGAGTACGTTCTTAATTAATTTCTAAAGACTTGGTTAGTGGACTACTAGTGTATGAATTGCCATTAAGCAGTAAATAGGTAAAGTCTCTATGAGTTGGGTTTCACAAGATCACCATTGCTTTAATCCCTAAGATAGATTATAATTAGCAATAAGGATGCTTTATGCGGATGCGTTTAATTGTGACAGAATTCTTCGTATCTTGGTCATAGGAAGAAGTCACGCCTAAGTCTTAAGAATGATATGCTGCCTCGAGATAAGTAATCATTGCACTAAATAAACAAATACACATTCTAATCAGATTAATGATGACTAATACTATTTTCTTATATTTGGCTAGACCACTCTTTTATCTTTTGTTAATTTGCTTGTGTGTGTTAGTGTGTCTTGAATTGGTTTTAGTCACCACAAAACCTGTGTCAGTCTCTCAGGCTGAAAACCCCCTTTTTCTATTAGAATTAGTATTAACATAGGTTTAGCATAGGTTTGACATAGAACTAACTTAGATTAGATAACCAAAATATTAATAAATTAAAAGATTTTTTCTCGCTCTTAGTGATCGACACCCTACTTACCACGAAACTCCCATCTGACCGGGTTAAGTCGGAAAAATATAACTTTAAAACTTGAAATCATAAATTACAACCACACAACGACACATCAAGTTTATTGCGCCGTTGTCGGGGAGTGAAAAAGTCTCTTATGATGTGTTGTATGATTTGTTAGTGCAATTTGAACCACATATTCTAGCATCAAGGGCAAAGAAAGCTGCCAAGAATCATGATCCTTTAGCTCTTATTGCTCATTCAAATGCTTCTTCATCACACTCACAGCATACACTATTTTTATTCTCCACAACAATACTAAGGTTCACACAACCTCCATCATTCCCGTTGTTTATAGTGATTATGAATATCAAGGGGAGTTAAAAGGCGAATTACTCAAGAGGATAAGCTTAAAACTGATATGATGTTACTCGTACGAGGCAATACTCAAAAGTTCTCTACACCCTCCACTATCGGTCTTTGTATTTCATCCAACGCAAGGATTCAAGCTAGGTTAGGATGGCCGATTTTTACTACAGAAGCCCAGAATGCAGGTTATGGTGGAAATGCTAACAAGAATGCAGGGAGAAACATAAATCAAGGTGATGAAAGCAATCAGATTATTCAGCGTGTTTCATTAACTGAGCCTACTTCAGGCAAAGCAAATGTTCAGTGTTACAATTGCAATGAGAAAGGTCATTATGCTCGTGAATGTTAGACACCAAAAGTTTGTGATGCAAAGTATTTCAGAGAACAAATGTTGTTAGCTATGAAAGATAAAGCTGGAAGCAACCTCAACAATGAAGAGAATGATTTCATGCTTGACACTTCATATGGAGAAGATTTGGAAGAGTTAATAGCAGCAGTCATGTTAATGGCACGACTCCAACCAGCTGATGATAATGCTGAGAATGTACCATCATATGATGCAAAAGGCTGTTAGCCAGGTACATGCTTCATCCAAGGTTCATGAAAAAGTGAGTCATAGGAAACGTAAAACTATTATTCAAACAACGGATGATGATCAAATAGATTCTAATACCATATTTAATGATCCGTTTGTGGAAAATAATGGTAGCATAACTGAACATGATTCAACTGCTCATGACGAATATCATGAAACACAAATGCTAGCATGCAATGTTCAATGTGAAGCTGAAAATAAAAAATGTTTGAATGATGAGCTTAAAAAGCAAAAAGATTTGCTACAACAAGAACTTGAGACGTTTAAGGATTGGGTCAAAACATTTGAGTCAAAAACAATTCAATACTCAACATATAAAGAAACATGTGATGAATTAGAACGTGAATTAAGGAATGATAAGGACATGATTGACCGACTTGTGAAACAAAAAGATAAAATTTAAAGTGATTTTCTCAAAGTTGAAAATGAGAAAATAATAAGTTAACATGAGACTCAGTTAGAAAAAAGGCTTTTATAGAACGAGAGGATTGGTATCTTGACGATTATCCATTATCCAAAGAGAAACCGAGTACTCATGATTCGAATTGTTAATAAAATAGTTCAGTCAATCAAATGATTCACAGCTGGCAATGAAACCAAATAAAGTTATATGATCCTTTTCTTAAAGCAGTGTAGGAATAAACAAATCTTGAGCGTCTCAAGAAGGCCATTGCAGCACAACCTAAAATGTATGATGGTGATTTGCTTCATAGTAATAAGTTGGTAATTCATTCACCTGATTCAGAGGAAACTTTAGAGGATGCAGAAGAAAGTCAAAAGAAAATGAGACACAAAATGGTTCAAATTAATTATGAAAAGTTAAATGCGCTTTATGAAACATTTGTTCCTCTACAAGAATTTTCTACTGAACAAACATATTTTTCAATTCCTTCTACTTTTAATAATGGTTCTAAGTCTAAAGATGTTTCATCAGAGTCACCAGGTCCAAATATGCCAAAAGAGAGTCGGTTATTAAAAATGATTGACACATTGGGAGATACAGTTGTCGGTTTCCAAACAAGGATTAATAAAACTTTTTTGCAAGACACAGAACGAAGATGGATGTCTGATAGTCAAAATGAATTAAGAGAGATTTATAAAACCGATGTGATTCCGATGTCAAGATCTTTATACAAGACTTTGAGTGAAATAAAAGAGGAACTCATTGAGGAAATGCAGGAAATGTTAAATATCTTTGTGACAATGGAACAAAAAGTCAATGAAAAATCTCCAATAGATATTCTTCTGCAAAATGAAATTGATCGACTTTTGGAAGTATCATTTTCAAGTGAAATCTGAGATTGTGTGTTGTTTTCGGTCGAACAACAAAAACATGAGTTGTTAAAAGTTGAACTTGAGAAAATTTCAAGCGATTCCAGAGATATCCAAGCCAATTTGCTCAAAAGAATCAAAATTCAATGAAAATGATTTTCACGATCACATGCTCAAAGTTATTGCTTTTTGAACTTTAAATATGTCACATCACAAAGAGAAAAATGGCTTGTGATGTCTCTTGGAAAGCAAAGTTGTCCACATTGCATGATGAGAACGTGTTGCTAAAACATCAAGTTGAGTCTACTGTTAACGAAAGAGAAAATATTAAACTTAAATTTCAAAGGCTTTTTAACTCAATCAAAGCAACATGGGCTCAGCATCAAAATGAAATTAATGAAATGATTGAAAATGTCAATCAAAAGACATATGCTTATACTGATGTGCGTGCTCAAAATCAAGATCTTTTGATGACAATTTCTGAGCTTAAGAGTAAGCTTAGAATGATTGAAAAAAGGAAGAATGTGAACACTAAGTTTGACACATCTGAGACCTTAGGAAAACTTCTATGTGTAACACCGTTTAACAAAAATCTAGCAAATAAGGCTAAGAACATGTCAAACACTAATGATCCTTTAGATAAGAGCTGAGAGAGAATAGAAAGAAAAATATTATAAAATGAAATCCACTCCTTTTCCAAAGAGGAAAAGTTACTTATATACCCTGACACATTAAGTGACGTCCGGGATATTTGACTAGGACCCGGGCTCGGGTTTTGCTTAGGATTAAACCCGAAACATATACAATATTAGATTAACTATCGAGCCCGATTCCCGATACTTTCCTATTACAATGTTAACTAATTGATTAACCTAGAATAAAATACATAATGGACGAACTTCATGTTCGACTCAATATTTTGAGGCTAACAATCTCCCCCGAAGTGAGTTCATTGATGACACTCCTTCATGAGATCAATGAGATTGCTTTTGTCGTTAAGCTCATGTGGTCTTGGTCTTTCTCTTTGTTCTTTGTTGTAGGTTTGTTCCTTCATGCTTTGCGATCTTGACTTTGAGCCTTTGTCATTGTCTTTATCGTCTATGCCATCTTGCGATCTTGTGTCTTTGGCCAACATTTTCATACTATGTCTCATCTTGAAAGCTCCAAATCAGAGTTTGCGGAAGTCTTTATCTTTAAAACTTGAGCTTTCATGATAGATTGTCTTTGTAGAATGAACATGAACATATGGTAATGAATCGACTTTGGTTGATTGGGATATTGTCAAAACCGTTTTAACCTGCAGGTTTACGTTAGTGATAATCAAGAAAATTGATTTGAAAATCAATCGACGTATTACTTGTAAAAGCATTTTTGTAACACATCGAGAGTTTTAAGCTTTATATCAAAATTCATCAACCGTCAATTCATTTACTGGACCAAATCGATATCCAGTTGTCACAAGTTTGATTCATATAGAATCTCGCAAGTCACCTACCAAGAGCTTGTTTGATGCTGACTCAAGCAGGATTTCCATCTTCATTGTGAATACATAAGTATCACTCGGATGTTCTGGCAAATATCACAATGATATTGCGTAGGACTCTTGTTAACAGCTTGTAAACTTGATGATGTTCAACAAGTGTTTGAAATGGAATGTGTCCTAACGAGATTTTTATTGATCTCTTGGCTCTAGACTCGATTAGTGCATTTTGGTTTTAGTACTCGGAAGGCAGAGCAGATTGCACCTATTCAACTATCCAACGTCTCGAATGAGATGGTTAAAAGGATAACGTGTGTATCTCCGTGACAAATGAGACAAGTTTCTGTTGAGAGAAACCCGAATGGCTGGGAAGGGTTGTGCATTGCATCACTGGGTCCATGATGTCGTCTTCAATGTCAGCAATCAACTTGTGATTCTGACAGCATATGTATTGACCCGGTTTCTGCCTTAAGTTGTGTGGAGGGCTTCTTTCTTTAGACCCTTTATCCATACATTTTTTTTATTCTTCAACGCCTTCAATGCTTACCAGGACGTCATTACTAACACCTTGTTGTGATTGTTCCAGTGTTAGCTCAATCTTAGTCGGCATTATTCCCATATACATTCATCTCCAATCATACCTAAGGACTGTTATTTCTAACTTTGGATTATCCTTGGGTAGATCCTTCGGTTCTGGTTGGATCATAGGATTGATTCCTAACCTAACCACCTTATGACTTCAGAATCATCGTGAAATTAAGATGTTGTTGGGTATAAGATCAAACCATAAAACCTTTTCTTACTGTTAAGCACATTGATTCGAATAGATCATATTTTAATTACATTTTCTCCCCTTATTTTAAATAATAAACACTTAGTTTTTGAAATACCTTATGATTAAAATATGTCTTGAAAATTCTGTGGGGAGAAAATATTATCAGCATGAATAGTTTGGAACATTTTGATAATGTTTTGAATACATAAGAGTTGTCGTTGTTGATGTATCCAAAAACATTAAAACTTTGTTTTTCGAAAAATTCCCCCTCAAAAATAGAACCAATTGAAAAATTATTGTCTTTTGAAAACATTGTGAGGGTTGGAGTGTTGAACACACAAATTTGAAAGATTATGAATTGTCATTAAGAAATTCTTGAAAAATTGTGTTCAACTTTTTGAAAAACTAAATGTTAGAGGACTTCTCTTCTAACGCTAAGGGTAAGCGCACTAATACGTACACTATCCTTTTTCTTGAGCTAAAAAACATTGAATGTCTTGTAAGAACAGCTCAAGACCGAGAAATGTTAATTTTCTCGTTGTGAGGATAAGTTATAAACCTTCCTTTATTTGAAGTCCGGGTTATGTACTGATATTTGCACATAAGCCATTTAGAAAATTAGAAATGACATGTTTTGAAACTATTTGCAACTCTCGCTCGAACTTCATTTACACACCCGTGTCAATGTTAAACAGACATTTGGAAGCAACGTAAATGTTATCGATTCCAAGAACATGTCGATAAAGATTCTTTTTGGAATTATCTGTTTTTCTGATTTAGTATTTCTTTTGAAGATTAATATTTTTTGTATTTTTCTTTTCTCAAAAATATTTACATGGTGATGTTTGATGATGATAATCAAGCATCTCATTTGTTAGAACCTCCAGATCAGCTGGAGTCCAAACATCTCATAACCTAATCCTTCTACAAGATACTTAAACCGATCCCTCAGGAAGGTCTTTCGTAACATGTTCAGCTAAATTGGTATTCAGTTCTGACAAAAAATAATTCCATTAATACCAATTTCAACCTGTTCCTTTAGAAAAGATACCCGAGTATGGATGTGCTTTATTTCGCTAATGTTGTACGGGGTTGCATGAAATTGTTATGGCTGACTTAGAGTCACAATACAACGGTATTTTGTTGTAGTTGAAGCCATAATCATGCAAGTTTGTGTCCCTCATCCACATTACTACTTGAGCACAACTTGCAGATAATTGCCATACGTACGCTGCCTCTGCTGAAGACATTGCAGTGCAGTTTTATTTCTTTGAGACATCCAACATACTCAGATTATCACAAGGATTGTATCCCATCCAGAAGTGCCTTTTGCGAGTATAAATGCAACCGGAATGATCAGCGCTGAAAATGCTGTTTAGTTCAAATCCAGATTCCTTTTGGATACCATAGTCCCATGTTAATGGTACCCTTGAGCATTAAAGATTCTTTAACCTCCTTGAGGTGCTTTGATTGGTCAGAGCTTTGATAACGTGCACAATAGCATACTGCTTGCACTAAGTCTGGTCTACTAGATGTCAAGTACATGAGTGACCCGATCTTACTACGATAATCAGATTGGTCAACGGGTTCTCCACTCAAATCTACATCTAGTTTGGGTTTAGTAGCCAATGATGTACCAATGGAGTGATAATTGTCCATATTATGCTTTTTCAGAATCTCTAAAGCGTACTTGGCCTGATTGAAAAAAATACCTTTTGGGGACTGGTAGATCTGTAGTCCTAAAAAGAACTTCATCTCCCCCATTAAAGACATTTCAAATCTACTGTGCATTAACTTTTCAAATCTTTTTGAATATTTAGGGTTTGTAGACCCAAAAATTATGTCATCAACGTAAATCTGCACAAGTAGAATATCCTCCCTGTATTTTATCTTGAATAACGTTGGGTCAATTTTTCCTTTAGTAAAGCCTTTAGACATCATGGAGTTGGAAAGTTTATCATACCTGGCTCTTGGAGCTTGCTTTAATCCATACAAAGCTTTCCTCAAAAGGTAGACTTTTTCTGGATGATCAGGATCAACGAACCCTTCTGGCTGAGCAACATAAACCTCCTCCTTCAGTGGACCATTAAGAAATGTCGTTTTCACGTCCATCTAATATATTGGAAAAGACTTGTGTGCAGTCGTGGGCAAACGAAAATAAATCCGAACTTGCTTCAAGCGTAGCATTGTGCAGAATGATTCTTACGAAATCAATACCCTCTTCCGAGCATAACCTTATAGCTACAATCTGCTTTATTGAGAATTACATCTGATCTTCATCCTCTTATTCTTCTAATAACCACTTTAGCTTAAAAATCATCTTTGCTGAAATGGTTTTGTCGACTAGGTTCCCAAGACCTTAGTCTGTCAAACTGATGAAGTTCATACCATGCACTTGCTCGATCCTGCAGAAATCAGCCATTTGCCTCACTTAATGTTCTTCGGTTTCAACATTACTCACCGACACGAACATACACATTTCAGGATTTGTGGCAAGTTGTCGTCTGCTTGTTTGAACTGGCATGGTGGGCTTTTCACGATACTTGTTCTAATGGATGATCTCTGGTCCATCGGTAAGTTATAAACCTTCCTTTATTGGAAGTCCGGGTTATGTACTGATATTTGCACATAAGCCATTTAGAAAAGTAGAAATGACATGTTTTGAAACTATTTACTACTCTCGCTCGAACTTCATTTACACACCCGTGTCAATGTTAATCGACATTTCTAAGCATGTAAATGTTATCGATTCCAAGAGACATGTCGAGAAGAATCTTTTTGGAAATTTTCTGTTTTTCTGATTTTGTATTTATTTACCTGTTGTCCTCAGCATTGCTATATGATGGTGGAATAGTAATTCCAACTCTTGTCGTGATGTAGCTGTCTTGACTGCTAGAGGAACAACTTTTGGAACCAGCTTTGAACTTGACGAATCATTGCTGTGGTCGTGAATTCCGAGTTTTGAACGGTTATGAGCATAAGTCATTTGACATTGTGGAACGAGGCCTGAACTGTTGTGTTTAAACGTCATTAGAACATTGAGGAACAGGGCCTGAAGTGTTATTTTTAGCAGACGCCATTTGATGATCATCAGATTAAAAAATTTTGAATCCCTGTTTTCTTAGATATCTGTCTTTTCTGCAACCAAACTCTGAGTCCTTCTTTTATAGGATTGAACGATGTACCTGTACTTAAGAGAGCACCTGCACTGACATCAAGAGCTTGTTCACTTTCACATTGGTTAGTGATATCTGCATTTGAACCATTTGGGGGTTCACTGTCAACCTGTGTTGTGCTAGAGGCGAATGTCTTTCTAGTTGGAACCCATCTAAGAACCACATTTTTAAAAAGTTTACCCGTCGGTTTCCACCTAAGACAAGATCTAGGAGTCATTGTTTTTTCATGCACCGGTGTAGTCTTTTTGATTGAAAACCTATGTCCTTTTGGGATCTGTCTTTCTGGTTTCTTTGCAACACTTATTTGCTCTACGGGTTTGTTTCGGGTCGTTGTCTTATTGGATGGAACCTTAGCACGCGAGTTGACTTCTTTCAGGAATTTTATTACACAAGCGTCATGATTGGCATTAAAGACACATTTCTGACATGTCGAGCAAACAAAATGTTTGGTGTCAGAAAAATTTCTAGGGATCCTAGAGTGTTCTTGTGTCTTTTTCTTAGCCTCCTCTAGGTAGTGATTATGAACAATGTCGTTTGAGCTATACCTAGATGAGCTAGTTGCAATCATGTAATGAGGTTTTGCAGGGGCAGATTCTCTTCTCTTAGGCAGATAATGTGTAGTGACTGGTTTTGACAAATCGTTACTCACATCAACTTGGGAGGCAAACCGTTCTTTTGAAATTTTGGGTCGTTCAGATTTAAACGCAGTCGGTTGTCTAACAACGAACTGGTTTCTATGTGGTTGTAAAACTGGTTTCCCCAAGATTGATGGTTTTGCAAACTTAGTATTCACACTATTTCCTGTTAGTTTCCTTAACTCATTTTTTAATGCTGCAATTGCAAACCCCTTTTTCTGAATCTGAGCTAGTACATCAACATTTTCATTAGACTTTTTGTTCAGTTGTGCCATTAAAGAGTCATTCTGGTCTTTGGTCTGAACTCGTGTCCTTTTGATAGAATCAAAAAGATCTTTGTAAGTCTGTTTCAAGTGCTCTTTTTCCTTATGTAACTGCTCATTCTCTGCAAGTAATTTAGCCACACTATGTTCCAATTCGATGTTTATTGTTTCAGTTACATCGATGTCATTTTTAACTTTGGCTTCATTACTTTTCTCTTTTAAAAATTGACTCTGTTGCCCTGATTTTAAAACATTGTTTTCCATTTGTAGTTCAAGATTAATACAATGTGCTTCGAGTTTTGCAAAATCTTTTTGACACTGGGCAACAGTCTTTTTGAGACAAACATTTTCAGACTCGAGTAATTGATTTGAGAGTTCAGTTGTCCTGTTATCAGTTAATTTAGCAGGCAAAGGACGTATGTCATGACATTGTTCAGCATTCTGGTCAACCTCTCCTTCATTATGGATTCAGGTTGCTCAGTATGCTGTTGTCCTGTACCAGATACATTATCATCAGCAGTCATTTGTACCTCAGCCATTGGTTCTTCATCATATATGGGTCCCTGATTCCGCATCATTCCTGATCTGCTGCTTGTTTGGAGAATTTACTGTTGCAGCAACAACTTCTATTACTACACTTGTTAGCTTGTATGGACCCTTAAAAATGTATTTCCTCAGATATTCACCATTTCCTTTAGTGTCAGTGTATCGTAGAAAACGTGAACGCCACTGAGAATATCTTCCTGGTCCAAGCATTGGTAGACGATCTTTTGAACCAACTGCCATGATATTGTTATGCATTTGACTATCTGTTGAGGATGTATTGACTGGAGTAGACATGATGAATTAATGATTATGAATTATGAAGTGTGAAAGATTTTGTTGGATCTTAAGTGGATATGATGTGATTGAAGTTGTGGTTATTTATGCAATTCACGTTCACGGGATTTTACACGTCTATGATAAAAAATGATAAATGAATTAACGGGATTTTACAAAATAACTAGAAAACCGTGAGTGAATGATCGTTTGTAGGTTTGAGTGTTGTTCGATTAATGCCTTTTATGTCCTTGATTATGGTTTGTTATAATGTTTGATGTGTTGGATTAAGTGTCGATTAAAGTTCAATGTCCGATGATGACCAATAAGAATTTTACTTAAAATAGTAAGCAACTCGCCACCAAGAATGTAGCCAAACCGCCACCTAGAAATACAACCAAATCCCCACCAAACTGAGGCAAACCGCCGCTTAATTTTGAACAAACCGCCGCCAAGACTGCAACAAAACCGCCGGCTCCTTTGTAGCAAACCGCCACCAAAAGAAAGTCACCAAACCGCCGCCTGATTTTCTATTAAACCGCCGTGCTATTTGAACAAACCGCCGTGAGATTTTAATGAACAAACCGCCGTGAGAGAGCACTACTCCCCGCCTTACTTTTGAGCAAACCGCCGTCTTACAGTTTAATCAAACCGCCTTGAAAGATGACAACTCGCCGGTTATGTGAGCAACTTGCCGCCTACATAAAATAATCAAACCGCCGTTTGTTTTTTGAAATTTAGGCATGGTAACGATTCTTTTTGCACAATATTATAAGCAACTCGCCGTCAACCTGTCAAACCGCCTCTTAGACAAGCAAACCGCCTTCAACTAAGGCAAACCACCACCTTACTTAAGCAACTCGCCATCTATTTTTTTTAATTATATAAAAGCAACTCGCCTTTGACCATGTCAACTCGCCGTGTACTTTTTCCTTAAATCGTGGATCTTGTTCCCTCTCTTGTCAATTCACCGTGAAGATCAATGATATAATAAGCAAACCACTACGTCGAACACAAGGACGATTTAAGCAAGATCAACCCAAATAAGCTCTTTAGCCATGAAATAAAGCTTTAACATGCAATACTAAATGGGCATTTGAAGATAAAACATACATTTACTCGTATATTTTTGTGAATCTTCCAAAATGAAGCAACCCTCCACTTAGAACATAAATAAAATCCGAATCTTGTAAACTTTAAAATCGAACTAGGAGCTTGTAAAACACTTGTAATGGTAACTCACTAACCTTTTTAGCATTACTAACAAGAAAAACAACACGATCAACCAACAAAATGAGCCCAAAAATTAATTTTGAGCCATGGGGTGTTCTTGAACAAAATAAGCCACAAAATTTGAGCTTTTAACCACAAATGAATCACGAATCCACCCTTGAAGCTCTCGTACCAATTGTAGGATCCCGTATATCACTTACACTTCATATAACAATCACGAATCTAGATCAAGAAAAGAGAAAGAGTTGATATCTAGAGAGAGAAAGAAGAGAGAGAATAGAAAGAAAAATATTATAAAATGAAATCCACTCCTTTTCCAAAGAGGAAAAGTTACTTATATACCTCGACACATTAAGTGACGTTCGGGATATTTGACTAGGACCCGGGCTCGGGTTTTGCTTGGGATTAAACCCGAAACATATACAATATTAGATTAACTATCGAGCCTGATTCCTGATACTTTCCTATTACAATGTTAACTAATTGATTGACCGAGACTAAAATACATAATGGACGAACTTCATGTTCGACTCAATATTTTGAGGCTAACAGACACATCAATATATCTTACATTATATATAAGAGGATACATAAATGCCTCCTAAGCAACATGAATGCCACATCATCATTCAAGAATGACCACCTATGCAACTAATTATGACCCCACATCATCATTCAAGAATGGCCACCTATGCAACTAAGAATGGGCACCTATGCAACTAATTATGACACCTACTTCGTGTTAGAGAGGACAAATGTCCAGAACAAGCTACATCTTCACACCAGGTGAGAAACAATGTATATTTATTTCATGTTCTCAACATATGTATTAATTACACTAATAGTTTTATGATCCTCTATTCATGTTTGCTTTATGTCATTACTTTCAGGTTGCAAACATGTATCATGCTCAGAAGTATACCCAAAAACAATCAAGATGATGATGAGGATGAATGAGAACACATGCAGATGTTATGACAAGTAGGTTTTCTGCAATTTTTTAAGTAGGCGACGGAGACTACTTATTTCTTGTCCTTGCAATTTGTGTAAATACAAAAAAATGTTGTACTTTTTTAAGGCTACAGGGTTAATGATGAAGCTACGATGTTAAGGATGGAAATATTGTAGGTCTAATGTGAAGCACTGTGATTGGTATGATCATTTTGCTATGTGAAGTTTATTTATCTTATGTTAGCCATA
>BQNB010082731.1:4721-29241 GCA_026074375.1 Tanacetum coccineum
TGAACTTTTGGTACTTAATCAAGTATATTTGCTATTATATGTTCTAGGTATGTGTCGTGGAAGAAAACGAAAGAATACACGAAGATAAGAAGCTTAAACGAAGAAGTAAACTCAAGATAAAGATCCCCCGACACCTGTCCACTGTTTTGGTCATAACTGGAACATACGAACTCGGATTGAGTTGATTCAAGCGGCCACGGAAATAGAATTCAATTATCTACAACTTTGGAAAAGGCCACTTACTGAAAATAGCAAAAGTGTGCCGCACTTGCCCAAAAACCGGCGCACTTTCTGTCTAATCAACCTTGTTAACTGTTTTGATCATAACTAGGTCATACGAACTCCGTTTTAGTTGATTCAAGCGTCCACGCGAAGAGAATTTAGTTGTTTACAACCACAACAAAGACCAAGTGCTGAAAGTACTAAATGTGTGGCACACTTTTAAAAAAGTGTGGCACACTTTTAAAAAAGTGTGGCGCACTTCTGTTCGAATTTAAGAGAATTTAATGCCATTAATTGGGACAGCATTTACACCTCAAGTGCGCCGCATTTATTTGTAAGTGCGCCGCACTTGGCCCCCGAAACAGCCTATATAAGGCCCCTTTGCCTCTCATATCTCACACATCCTCACACCACTTTCTCTAGTTCGTTTAGAACACTCCAAGTGGGTGTTTTTGGTGAACTTGACTTGACAAACCAAGGAACCAAACACCGCCTTCAAACCACCATCTACTACCACTACTCTCCACCATAAATTTCTTAATTATAATTCATCTAAGGGAGTAGCATTGAAGTGTAATTCGAATCTATAAGCGATTGTGACAGAATTGTTCATAGTTTCTGGGTTTTAGTTTGAATATAATAAAGTGTTCTTGGGAAATTCATGTGAAATCACCATATTTTGCCCTTAGAATTTGGTATAATCTTGTTTATGCTTTGAATATGATCTTTATTAAATTCATGATGAATGTTGTGTGTTTTGTTACTTGTTTGATTATGGAGTAGTAATCTTATGTTTGTTTGGGCATTATTGTGATCTTTGATATGGAGCGTTTGGATATGTGTTTATTGAAATGGTTAAACATAATTTTCTAAGTGTACAGGCCGAAAGGATACTTATAAACTTATGTTTTATCATTCCACCTAATATATTGGTTATAATAACTTATAAAGGCCGAAAGAATTTGTTGTTATTAATCAAAATAATCACTAGTTATATTTAAAGGCCGAAAGGATTTATAACTTGTGATAACTCTATTTTCTAAACTTATAAACACTATCCTAAACACTTCATTATTCAAGTGATCATTACCTAAACAAACATACCTTAATCATTTGATTGAATCATCCTTCTATTGCTTTCTTTGCAATAGTCAATTTATGTACGTTTTGGTTAATTTGATCCGTGACAATCTTATTAACCTTAGCACCTTAATTACAAACTGTGAAAATTTCAATTCCCGTGAAACGACCTAGACTTACCTAAAGCTATACTATACATGAACGGGTATACTTCCTGAGTGTTGTGTTTTTAGTAAAAATTGGTATTTCTAGTATTATAAATTTAAAGCTTGGAAAACACACATCACTAGTCCAATTCACGTGAAAGACGCCAGCTTTACAAAATAGTAAGGCTAACAATCTCCCTCCAAGATGGTGTCACACGAGAATTGGTTACAATGTTTCCTACAAGCAAAAATAAAGTAAAATGATAAGAATGATGTCCAGTATTCCTTGAGATTGTCTTCAGCGACCTTGATCTACTTGAATACTCCAACTTTATTTCTTCAGCTTGTAGAATCTAGTTGAGTTTTAACTCCCTCTCAACTAATAGGCTCTTTTTTCTTCAGCTCCCTCCTAAATAGACACCCTTGAGACTGATTAAGAATCAATGCAAAAGTCTTCTTAAGGACCTCCTTTATCATTTAGGATAATCTGTGGGAGGGATGATATCATCAACATCGTCTCACTTAGGAAGCATCACAGTCTTGTTTGAATTCGGCCCAAAGTACACATTTTATCACTTATAACGAAGTCGAAACCATAGCACCAGAATCAATTAAGACCCGGAAATGCACTTTTCTACCTCCAGGAAAGTGCAAATTTAAATTGCTACACCAAAGTCAATTAAGTCCCGAGTGTAAGCAATTTATCCCTCTATGTAGTCGAAACGGTAACATAAAAAATTACCTAAGTACCGGATGTACACATTTCTCCATCCAGGATATAAGCCATGCTTCAGATAAAAGGGGAGTGTATGCTTCAGTGCGTTTTACCTTCAAAAGAAGAGAAATCTTCTTGTTTTCAAAACTGTTGAACATAATTTTTCAAAAGGATTTTTCAAAATCTTTCAAAATTCTGTGTTCAACACTCTCTCCTTATGCCGCTTTTAAAATTCAAATCATTCTTTATAAATTGATCAATTTTTAAGGGGGAGCTTTTTGAGAACCAAGTTTTAATGCTTTTAGACACATCCTCTCATACCTTCTTTTGTATGTCTAAAACATTACTCAACTGTATATATATCAGAAAAGAAAAATAAAAAATTACCTAAGTACCAGATGTACACATTTCTCCCTCCAGGATGATGACTAACTGATGAATTTTCCTACATATGTGTACATCATATGCCAACTGGAACTGCTTACTTAGCTTTATGACCCGTGATTGCATAAGCAATACTTTATGAGAAGTTGTCAGTGCTCTCTGTACAAATCTCTCTTGATCAACCCGATCTAAATCCCCTTATCTATTATGTAGGCTAATACTGATGATCACTGATGGAGACAAGCCGATGAAACGAACCCGATAATGAAGCAACAATCCCCGACTTGTGACTTAATCTTGTACTATCCGTGTGACGAAGAACAGTGCAGAGGTAAATCTCTAAGTACCATATACCCACACCAAAGTATACAAAAAATACAACACCTCTTGAAATCTCCTCAACTATGTGAGACATTGAGTACTACAATATAACTCCATAAAGTGATAGCTATAATCCATGAGTACTACAATGTAACTCCTTACATCAGGTATAACTAGATAAATCAAGTCTTCATCACAAACCGTATATGCCCGAACAAGTCACCTTCGTTGTAGATGTAAAAGTAATCGAAGACGAAATAAGTACACTTCTTGAGAAATCCTACTTCAATCCCAAATAAGTAACATTAGACAAAAACTTCATAGTTATTAAAATTCAATACTAGCCATTATGAATGAAGGTGAATTTTGATAAGGATCGCCTTTAGTGTAATGTATTGTGTTTGTTGTGTTGTTGTTCTTGATTTTTGATGTGTTGTGATTATTAATGGATATCGGCTCAAAAAATATAACATACGAACGGTCGTCCAAGTAAGAGAAACCCCGGTCATGTATACTTTTCCCGACATACAATTGGTTTAATACCCGGCTCAATCCATTAATACTAGCCAACAATCAACCAAATTAACCTGCAATCATTTAAAATAAATCATCCTCACAACATCTTATACCAATTTCTGAATGATCCCATTTACAAACCCAAATTTCAGATAATAAATCATCAGTCCAATGAAAAACGTTATCCTTGGCCCAAATACACTAACCTTAACCCTACTAATCCCTCATATATAATTCCTTAAGATTAGTAACTCAACCCTAATAGCTCTCCAACAAAAAAAAACACGACTACCACATATTCTTCTCTCTTAAAAAATAGCAGACAAACGAATATCTCCCTCATCTCTCTAAGTGAAGAACGCAGCCATACAACAATAAAATCTTTCTTGATTTATCTTGTTTAATACCACTGAGATACATACCGAGAACCCACTACCTCTTTTCTTTTATGTTCGATCAAAGATAACGGCTTTAAGACTTTGTTCAAACAAGGTCTCGGGTAGGTTTTATTTTGTTTTGAGTTGTGACAATCGAATCAAAGGAAGATGATAACATACTTGTTATTAATCTTTCTTTATTTTCATAAATTAAAAGAGTGTTTATACCTCTACATAGATCGATGATGATTGATGTTCAAGTAAAAAATCTTAAAGATTTGAGAAAGAAAATTGAACAATCTGAGATCTAGTTTGATTGCGTTTCAGTTGAGGTTGTTGTCGGAGATATTGGAGGATGGGATAGGATTTGTGAAATTAGATTTGTTTTTGTTTTGAGGATGTGACGATGGGTTTAGAATTGATTGGAGATGGAGATGGAGTTGATTAATGGATTTGTTAGTTATTGAAATGTGACGAAGGGATATTAATGTTGTGGATTGTTAGTTTGTTTTGGTGTCGAGTCTGTTGAGTCAGTATTCTTCTTTCTACATTTCTGTTGACCAAGACTCACTTGAGTTGACCCGGGTCAACTCGGTAAATACTGAGTTGACTCGGTTTGGGTTGTGGGAACCAAACCGCTACGATGCAAAAGTGACCAAACCGCCACCTCTAAATCGCCATCACTAAACCGCCACCACTAACCGCCACCATCAAACCGCCACCACTAACCGCCACCATCAAACCGTCACCATCAAACCGCCACCACCATAGTCAAACCACCGTTGACTATACCAAACCGCTGCCATATTTCCAATTAGGCAGAGTTTTGTTTAGGTTGACCAAGAAAAATGTCAAACCACTACACCTGTTACAAACCGCTACGGCAAACCGCCACGACAAACCACTGCCTGTCACTTTCGTACTTTTTGTCAATTTGTCTTTTTTACTGAATTTGTGGATCTGTGTCTCCACCTTGTTCAGACCGCATAAATGACAAAAATAAGCCCAGAAAGAAATAAACTTTGATAATAAGCACTGGACAAGGACAAAATAAGCTCAAACCAGCCAACCCAACAAGCCACATAATCTGTTAACCACCCAAATTAGCTTATAAAAAGGCTCGAAATAAGCTGTTAAAAAATAACACCAGATCTGTTTATTTTGATAAGTTTTGGAAAATAAGAGAACAAAAAAATCTAATCAAGAAGCTTAAAATTAATCTGATATGCAACAGATTCTTACAACAACACAAAAACTATTCGTGGCCTTTGTTCCCAAAAATAAGCCCACAAAATAAGTTGTTATAAGCTTAAAATAAGCTAAAACATCCACGAACACAACACACAATAGAAAGCACCCTTGGTTAGCTCTTGATACCAATTGTACAAGATACAAAACACCTTTTCGGGGGGTCGGGATTGATCAAAGAAACAAAGAATAAGCATTGTATTTTCTAGTGAGAGAAAGTAAGAGAGGGATGAAAGAAAAAGATGTATTATTAGAAAGAGAAAGATAAAATACAAGTGACTTCCACCAACCCCCCATAGAGAGACATAGGGGGTATTTATAGCCTAACACAAAGCTATCTATCCCACTTATACAATATTAGTCCCTGCGTATAGCAGTTGGTCTATAGTTAGTCCAATTCAAGTGAAATACGCCAGCTTTATAAAATAGTAAGGCTAACATTCCGAGTTAGGTGTTTAATTATTTAAATACTTACGCATTTCATTACGAGGGTGACGGGTAATAAAACAAGAGACAAAAACTAAAGAGTATTGCATGATTAGGTAAACACATTTGTTTAACCATAAGAGTTTTCCATTAATTTTACTTTTCTTGCAATTAGAATAGAATTAGGAGTAGTTTTAGTTTAATCAAATCCCCTTTAAACTCGAGATTTTACTTGTTTTCATAAAATATAAAAACATAAAAATAATCTTCCCTCAATCCTTAGACCTTAGTGACCATACAATTCGAGCATACCCAAACTATTCCCCTAGAGAACGATAATAACCCCATGAGTCTTGCCTATACTACACTACAATGGTTAGGTACACTGCCTAGGAGGGTTGTAAAACTTCGGTTTGCAATCACCCGCACATCAAAGTTTTTGGCGTCACTGCCGGGGAATAGTCTAGGTTTCAGATTCTATCTAGCTTAGGTATACTCACTAGATTCTTATCGAGTGAGATTTTATTCTTCATTTTAGTATAGCTTTCTTTTAGTCTATCTTTTCTTTGTGTATTTATTTGTAATTTTATTATTAAGTAACCATGTTTTCACAATGGATAACACCGACCCACCATCGCCACCTGATTCACCAATCTCATTAATCACAGAGAAATTTTGTACGCTCAACTCATTCCTCGAATCATTGATTTAGTTCCCTCATCATCTAGCTAAAAAATTGTTTGCATGAAAGAAAAAGATAGTGATGTAATGATCATTGAACTAATTAGGAAGAATGATGATTATAGTGACGAAGAGTTGGAGAAAGAAGATAATGTAGAAGGAGAAGAGGAATTAGGTGTAGAGTACTTTGATAAATTTCCAACTAGAAGCGAATTAGCTTATCATAAGTACTTAATGTGTGCCCCGATTCCGTCTTTGTTTTTAAGAAACCTCATCATTGTAGGAGGATGTCCTTCGAACCTTAAAATACTATGCAACATAGCACATGTAAATGTAAAGAAGGCCTATATAGATCTTAATTCCCCCATAAATGTCATGACTTGTATGCAATACAATTGGATCATAAAAAAACAACTTTAACATAGGGAAGATCCTAAGAATCTTAGAGAGATAAGTAATTTCACAGGAAGAATTAGAGGAATGCACATCTTTGTAGGAAACTTCACGTATGTTTCGAATTTGTTAATTGTAGAGGACATTAGTTCGGTTATTGACCCGTACTTGTCACAAGTAGTGCTTGAAAAGACCTTTGTTGAACTATCACACATGACTTATGATTCATCATTGGGAATAGTAAAGTTCACCAATGGAGCCGATGAAATTGCTTACATGATTCCACATAAGATAAAGCAATTCAAATCATTATCAAATATGGAAAAACAACATACACAATCGGTATACTTTAAGAATGAGGAGGACAAGAGAAGAGGAGTAGATTATGTGATGAGTAAGATATTAGGGCTCTATAAAGAATGTTTAGAGCTAAGACCTGAATACCTAACTAGACTCGAAGTAAGTAGTAGTGCGAGTGATGACAGAGTCACGTAGGGAGTGTGACTCCGAGTCTAGCTATAAGACTCGTAAATAAAGAAAAGCGCTTATTTGGAGGCAACCCAATCTTTTTATTTCCTGCATTTTAGAAGTGTCGTGTGTTTTTATTCTTTGTTATTTGTTCTTATATGTTTGAATTATACATGATCATGCTTTGTTTTGTATTTAACCTCATCTT
Organism: Tanacetum coccineum; assembly: GCA_026074375.1. Lineage (NCBI taxonomy): Eukaryota > Viridiplantae > Streptophyta > Magnoliopsida > Asterales > Asteraceae > Tanacetum > Tanacetum coccineum. The sequence continues at coordinate 11,907 of BQNB010082731.1, forward strand.
AATTACAATCAAATGTATTTTGCATAAAATAAGTGTATGGGTCAAAAATATCCGGTTTATAAGAACCATTTTCAAACATGTAAAATAAATAATTATAGATTAATTCACACTTTTATGTTTTGTTTGTTTGTTTTGAGTCATATGTTTGTACTAATCGTTTTTGTGGTTTATGCATAAAGTTTTTACACGAAATAATTAATAGGATATTTGTGCAGAAATTTTTGCAAGAAAACGAAACAAAAATTTTACAGACTCTGGAGACGACGTTAAGATTTTTCCTGACGGCGTCACCAACTGTAGCTACGAAAATTTTGTGTTTTTTTCTAATTTTTGAAAATTTATTTTTGTGTAATTTCCAGAATTTTTAATTTTCCTAATCTTTGCAGAAAACCACAATTACATTAGCACATACAACCTATCTTTATTGCTTTCGCAAAGTCAACTTAATTAATGAGGGTTATATATATATTACTTTCCCGTAGAATTTTACGCTTGGTATAGTTGTTTCATGTCTTTGATTTGCAGGTTATATTTGATGAGGAGAGTCCAGAAGTTCTTTGGATTTTCACTTGGACGATTCTTGGATGAAGATTTAGCCGGTTTATCTTGTTTCTTCTCTAATATTGAGCAAAACCAGAGGAGTATTAGTTTCTCTCGCTTTTCTTATTTTCCTTTATTCGTTTTCGGGTACTCATAGAAAATTAGGGAAAATGTTAAAAATAAGTGTAGGGGAAATAAAAGCCTTATAAACTATTCCTTCAATTGCATTTGCTTTGTCTTTAAAAAGATGTGTAATATACCAAAACATTGTGTAAGACGGTAACTTTAGCCCAAATTTAATTTTTTATGTCATATACCAGTGAAACTGTAGTATTAGAACCATCTCATAGATAGGAGTTATATGACTAGCACAAAAAACCCTACCACTTAAAAAAATTTCACCCCAAAAGTGTGATGTTCATCCCTAATCTTTAGGAATTAAAGCATCCATCTTTGATGTTTTTGATGATTTTAACCTTTAGCTTGCTCGAGTTAAGGATTTGAGCAATCACATGTGTCTCGTTCATGGATTTGGACGAGCATGTGTGGTTTTGTCATTTTTTTCTAGAGCATTGGTATCGGTTAGGATTATGAGAGTGTACCCATAGTATTATAAATTCTATAATTTGCTTTAACGATTCATCTCGAGACTACTAGTGAGATCACATTTGTGTAATTAAGATTTACTAAGTGATAAGAGGCATTAGGATAAACCCCTGTTTTTAGCCTGTATTTGTTATGGTTATGATGGTCTCCTCGATCATATAACTACCCCCACACCCTTGCTATGCACTCAATTTTAGTGCAAGATACCCCTAGTATACCTCTCTGAGCCTATCCTTTTTGTGGTTCTTGTAATTTTCTGGTGGTTTCCGGATTATTAATGAAGAGCATTGTTTATACCCCACCAAAATGTTACACCCAAATCGCCTTAGCCTTCTTTGTATGTACTCATTTTTAGTACATTATCGTTATCACATTTGTTAAACCCCATGTTATATTTACTTGAGTACATGGTTGCTAAGTCGAGTCTATCATTAGTGTATACAGTTTTGGGATGATTATTGTTATCACATTTGTTAAACCTCAGTTAATTATACATAGAAATAGGGAAGAAAAATTAATTCATTACCGCCATGATTGTCTAATATTCTCCATGTTATGTTGATCATTCTCAATTCAGGTCATTAGTTAGTTTTTGTTGTTGAGTATCAAAAACTCAAGTGTAGGGGTGCAATTATAAACCCCAAGTCATGTGTTATTTATGTTTCCGCAAATGACAGGGCAAAAGAGTATAAAAAATAAAAATAAAAAAGTAAGAGAAAAAACATATGGGCTGCCATTTTGCTTATGTTTATGTTGAAAAAAGAGTCGAGAAAAGAAAAGAAAGAGATTGATGTAGAGTTTGTATATTATTGTCCTAGTTTCGTCGAGTCTTGGCTTAACAACGCCTTTTACATGTATGCTTGTATAAAATTAGCTTGCCACCAGTCAAAATTCCCCCAAATATCCCCAACCGTGTTTCCTTTACCCTACACCTATACATCACAATCCATTAAAGACCTCTTTGATTGTAATTCCTAGATGCTTATGCCAAAGCGGTGGAGGTTTTTTATCCTTTATCAAGTTTATGGTAATTTATATACTATGAAAAGTAGTGAGTGTTATTTTCCCATTTCCTATATTGTTATAATTCATTATTACACCCGAGAGAATAAGAGAATCCAAACACTTATGTGAGGTGCTAGTATATAATTTCCGTGCTTTTAATTGTGAGGTCTAATCGGTTGTGCCATAAATTATATTTATTAAGTAGGTCAAATGCTCCCATTTTGCTATTTACCAGGTAGAAAAGCTCATTTGCTTGATGACAAGCAAATCCTAAGTGTAGGGGGTATTTGAATAGATGTCATTTTACAAACTTTTTCAGGGTCATTTAACCCTTGAAATCATGCAAATATCCTTATTTATCATGCTTAACCGTTTATTTTTGTAATTTTAGCATTTGGAAAGCATTTAGAGGAAATACACGTGACTTGGACTCAATCTGGAAAGTAACGGACAAGATTACAACTCTACACAAAAATTGATAAAGAATTGGTTTACAGGTCGTGGAGATGGCGTCACAATTTCTTGTGACGACGTCAAAGTTTTCAAGGGACGACGTCAAGACTTTTTATGACGACGCCAAATTAGCTGACTCAGAGAAGCCCAAAGAAGATTATATGGGTTGACGACGTCACGATTAACAAGCGACGATGTCACGATTATTTTCTTATATATACAACCCTTATTTTCTAGGTTTAGGTGTGGAAAACTTTGGGTAACGATTTTATACTTAGTAGCAATAGTTCTTAGACGATTTTTAGGGTTTCTAACCCTATTGTACTCATTGTTGCTCCATGTTTTATTGAAGTGAAGTTCCTTTATCTCTTTAATCTTTTAATATGTCTATGTATTGTTTGATTAATTATTCTTCGCTTTCAATAAACATGCTTGGATAAATTTAATTTGTGTTTACTTATGATTGCATGAAACCTAGTTGTTTATCTTCTATTATTGCTTCTTGTTAATGATGTGCACGTTAAGCTTTAGAAAACTAGCTTCACGTCTAGGGAAACGCGGCTAGGTTATATGATACCCACACAATAGTCTTCATACTACCTTGCCATTTGGGTGGATTTCGAGTTAGGTGTTTAAGTATTTAAATAATTACACATTCTATTACGAGAGTGACGGGTAATAAAACAAGAGACGACAACTAGGAAGTAGTGCATGATTAGGTAAACACATTTGTTTAACCATAAGAGTTTTCCATCAATTTTACTTTTCATGCAATTAGAATAGAATTAGGAGTAGTTTTAGTTTAATCAAACCTCCTTCAAACCTGAGATTTTACTTGCTTTCATAAAATATAAAAACACAAAAATAATATTCCCTTAATCCTTAGACCTTAGTGACCATACAATTAGAGCCTACCCAAACTATTTCCCTAGAGAACGATAATAACCCCACAAGTCTTGCCTATACTACACTACAACGGTTAGGTACACTGCCTAGGATGGTTGTAAAACTTCGGTTTGCAATCACCCGCACATCAACATTATGGATATACGAGAGGGATTGAAGTCCTTAAAACATCCCACAAGAACAAGATCACCCCCATAGTTCAATGAGCCCCGTTCTAGGACCATCATAGGGGTGTCGTGACACTCTTGAACTTCATTTCTATTCATAACTTTAGCGAACGAAGGTGTATATACAAAACCATGCACATGTTCTTTGAGTTTTGAATTAACATGCATAGGTTCTTTGGGTGCTGAATTCTGAGAGAAATATTTAGGTTTTGATTCCCTGGTGAACCGAGCCATGTTGGCATAAATACGAAAATTCCCCAACCAAATTGATCGTAAATTCCTGATTAACGTATCGACATCATTAACCTTTTTAAAACGAGCAAAAGCAAAAGGTTTACCCTATTTGGAAAGCTTCTTCAGGATGTAAACATTGTAGAACCATAAGGGGGGGGGGGTGAATACAGTTTCTTGACTTCTTCAAAGTTTATAAAACTTCAAGTCTCAAAATAGCCAAGTGGTGTACTAATCTACTTTGCAAAGAGAACAATAAGTAGATAGAGAGAAGAGGAGAAAAGAAGAGACACCACGATATATACTGGTTCAGGAAGGGGGGGGGGTTTAGTCCTTCCGTACGTCCAGTTTCGAATCCACAACACCTATACTATTCCTAGAATAATCCTTATGGTAGACTACAAACCATATTATAATTTAACTCCACTGACTTTCAACAAAGCTTGGAGCTCACACAGAAGAGTTATTACCTACGGTATTCCGCCCTTGGAATCCACCCCTAAGAACTCGTGATTCGACTTAACCTATAACTCTAAAAGCATTCCCCTTACAAGCTTTCCAAAACCCTAACTAGATCCCTATTTATTTAGGCTTGATCACACGTATACAAGACTTCCCTTACAACTCTATTGAATAAAAAGATAGATGGTGAACCAAGTCCTAACCTAGCCTAGAGACTCGATTCCAAAGAAAGGGTGTGAGAAAGAATACCCTTGACGAAACACACAAGTATGGATTAGGTACTTGTGTGGCTCTCTTGCAGAGATGTGTGTTCTTTAATAGATGATAGAAGAGAAGATTAAGAACACTTATGTTTAGACTTAGAGGATTAGAGAAGATAAAAGAGAGGAAAAAATGTTCGCAAGAGGTGAGGAATACAAAGGCCAAGAGGGGGTATTTATAGGCCAAAAGTGGGCAAATGCAATTCGCGTTTGGCGCGCTGGCCGTGTATAAGTGCGTGGCCAGCGCGCCAGAGTCCCGAACCCATTTTTTTAGGTTTTTGGCTTTTTAACTACCTGCTCTTGTTAAACCCCCAATTGTACTTCACGCTATGACCTTTTAATCATTCTTACACTCAAGGTTAACCAACTTAAATAGCAATTTGATAAAAGCGCTTGTAAAGTATTTAAAAGACTTTGGTTTGTACAATGTTAAAAGACATAAAAGAGATATTGGACAAGGGTAGTTTAGGTATTCCTCAAAGTGTAACTAGCCTAGTTGTGATCCAACTAAAGATTTGAAATGGCTAGTTAGGGTACAAGAGATTATTCTTGGAATAATCTTTCCTTGGTGAGAAAGGGGGAGAACTTGAAATTTAAATTTCAAATCTTTCAAGCACATGTTGGATAAGAAAGAATAGGTTGGCAATGAGTTGTCATGATGTGACATAAGGGAGCCTCTTAATCTTGTTTAAAATGGAGGGTGATGATGTGAAGAAGAGAGGTAAGTAGGATAAGTGATATGGCAAGATCAAGGGTGATAAAACATGTGTGCTTGTTGTGTGAGTGAGAAATGTATGTTTGTAAGTGAGATTGTGTTTGTTTGAGATAAGAGATTAATTCAATGGTTGACAATAAATTGAGGGAGTTTGGATTGATAAGGTGGCTTGATTAAGGGTAGAAGTGAAAGTGTGTTTGTTGTGTTTGTTTAAGTTTCAATCTAGGGTGGAAATGAGAAGAGTGTGTGAACTTGGATTGATGAAATGGCTTGATCAAGTGTGAGGATAAAGAAGTGTGTGTGTGAAATTTGAATGTTATGGAGAAGAAGGTGAATAGTAAATGAGTGGTGGAAAATGTTTTGAGAAGATATGAAATATTCTTGGCTGGGAATGTAAAGAACATAGAGTACAACAAGTACAAAGATAGTACATTGTGTAAGAAAATATGAGTTGGCATTTTGAGGATAAGGTTTGGGGTTTATTTGGTGAAGGTTTATGCGTATGAAGGATTGAAGATGAAGATGAAGATAATGATGAAATCAAAGGATTGATTTAGGTTAATAATCATATTTCCAATAAGAGAAGAAAAGATTGGGCAAATGTGATTACCAGATTGTTTAGGAATAAGATGTTTGGAGTGTGTGTGGAAGAGATGAAATCACTTGTTGACTAGGAAGGTAAACAAGTGATTAAGAAGAGTGGGTTATAAGGTTGTATAGAAGAAGTGTGAACTTGTACATGTGAGTTTGTAAAAACATTTATGGGTAAGGAATTAGGAAAAGTCAAAGTATAATTAACTTCCAAATACCACAAACTCAAATAGTCATTTAGACTTCAATCCAGGATGATTAACAATGGATTTGATCACTAATTATTTTAATGCAAACAAGCTAAGTGTTTTGCATCATAAGTAAAGCATATCCCATAACAGGAAAGGATGCGTTTAGGCAAAGTGGCATTTGGCTTAGTTTGACCAATAAGGGAGTAAAACCCGTTACGTGATTAGGAACAACGTGAATCCGGATTAAGGTCAAATGAATACTTTCGTTTAATGGTATGTTGAAAACATGATCATACTAGGTTTAGAAAGAAGTTTCGGCCTTTGCTAGAGGCGTTTGATAAAAAGTTTGAGTTGGCGTTTTATAGAGAAACGGGAGGATTTGTTTTTGCTCCTCTCTAAGTCTAAACCTCATTTGGAGTGTTCCCAAATGCTCAAATATCATGTACATACCTTTATTGAAGTTTCCACATGTGTCGGGTAAGAGGAAAGCCGACAAACGCAAATCCGTAAAAATGGAATTCGCAAGTGGCGCGATAGCCACGTGCTGACGCGTGACCAACGCGCCAGAGGTGAAAATCCAGTTTTACGGATTTTGGCTATTGTTTGTTATTTTATGTTTCGCGAACGTTTATTTGTCATCATTAAAACATAAAGGAGATCCTAGTCAATGTTGCACCAACAATCTCCCCCTTTTTGATAATGACAGATAAAATTTCAGAAAGCAAATAAAATTACAAACGTAGCGAAGATGAAGATCGCCTTTGATGAAGTTCGCGTCTTGATCTTGGCCTTGTAATTAAGTGAAGCTTGAATATTGTCTTCACCTTATGAGCCTTACATAGTTTGTATACTCCCATGTACGTTATTGCTCTTTGCTTCCGTAATTGCTTGCATTTCCCCCGATCATAAGCTTCATAGCTTTGCTTTCCTTCTCCCCCTTTTGTCAAATCAAAAAGGAGGGGTATTGGTCTTTCATTGGAAGGTTGATATATTTGTAGAAGAAAGAATATATACCATTTTACGTGCTCCCCTTAGATAGTTGCTCCCCCTTGTTCAAAGGCATGGATCCATGGGTCATGAACATTACCTTCAAAGGTATTCTTGGCTACAAATAGCCACAAGCAAACGCAAAACAACACAAGTAACAAAACATATACGCATATGCAAGTCCAACTAGGTTAGCTTACCATTTGGAATCTTGGAAACATGGATGAGTACAAATGTGGATTATTGTGACTTTGTACATTGTTGCATATATTCATATACATATTTTAACATGTGGGAAGTGAATATGAGGCTGTATTACGTCTAAGCTTACATGTAAAGCCTTCAAAAATTACGTCATTTTAACAATAAAAATGTAAATTTACCTCATTTGAATCATGTATTTCACAATATTAATGTTTTCTCCTGATTACATCACAATATCACTAAAGTTGGGTTCACTTTTATACATGTTTTTTATACATCATATTGTTGGGTGTTTGATGTGTCGTTGTGCATAAGTAATATTATTATCAAGTTTTACTATTTATATTTTTGCCGACTTTACCTAAAAACAACACTAACGGGCAGTGTACCCGATCAATTGTAGCTTCATTGGTAAGTAAGGTGTCGATCACTAAGAGCGAGAGTGTTAATTCCTAATTCTATTAGTATTTTAGTTATCTAAGTTAGTCCTAATTTATTCTATGTTATACCTAAGTTAAACCTAAAACTAACAAAAAAAAGGAGGGTTTTCAGCCTGAGTGACTGGCACGAGTTTTGGTTTACCTAGACTGAGATTGGGCGATTAACACACACAAGTTAACAATTAGAAGATAGAAAAGCAGTCAAGCCTATTGTTAGGAAATGTATTTGTCACACCCCCAAACGGGGCCTGGACGGAAACACGTGTCCGGGGGCGTGACGTCATAATATACATCACACAAGATCAAGTAAACGACCACTACTTGGACGTTTGATAAAACGTAACTCGTTGCTTTGATTAAAAATAAAATAAGTCTTACAATATTCTGAACATAAAAGAAATAGTTTTAGCGGAAGCTTAAGACAAATGCAGCGGAACCATAACATGTTTTTAAAACAACGAGTATTTAAATTTAAAGATAAATATTCTTGAAAGACACCCGACAATGCATGTACCATCAATTAGCACCTCAAGAATAATCCAGCTAAGCACCTAAGAAAACATGCTTAAAACAGTCAACATAAAGTTGGTGAATTCATAGGTTTGAATTTAGTAATAAGAGTGGACAACAAGTTCACAGTACGCATGTGACAGTTATAACATATACAACTTTACATAAAAAGTATTTACTATTGCGCTAAGCTCATGACACCGAGGCTCAATTCAAAGAAGCATATTATATGCCAATCAAGAAATTAATTGCCCTAGAGGTATCTGACCAAGATCACCTAGTGAAATCTGACATGGTATATATCCTTTTGTTCGTGTCTCCCGAATCTAGTAAGCGTTACTTACCCGGATAGGGATAATTAGTCCCAATAGATCTATTTACAACATTTGCGTTCACTTAATCAGTATGGTCGGTTAAGAAATTAACGGTTCATGATAGTTCGGGCATTAGTGGTCTATTCGCAACTTAGGCAACACGTAATCAGGAAAAGGTAACGTAAAGAAACTATGTCCATAGTTTAAAAAAAAGCAATGTTCTCACCCCAAAGTAGTAAACTAAAAATAGTAAAACGTGGGGCTATGAACTAACCTTAAGTAAATGGTAAGATAATAATCAAGCGAAGAGTTATAATGCCAAAAGGTCCTACTTGCGACCTAAATTAATGACGTGTCTTAGAAAGACGGAAAGTATACGAAACTTGTACAAATTGTTTGCACTTTGTCTTAATTAACAAAACGTGACTAAATAAAATTATAGAGTTTTCGTTAAGTTTCGGTGTTTAACTAAAAATTACCATTTTTAGTAAGTTTCTATTTTAGGAAAGTTTTTAGTTTCGGGACGTTAATACTGTCCCCTATAATTGCTAAATCCATATTTCCTTAAACGCACTAGAGAAACGTAAATGTTTAACTTCCATGTCTACCTTGCTAATATTCATTAAACTTACTATTTTTAGAAATCTTAACGCTTTCCCTTAAAATATGTTAACGACATTCCTAATGATCCTAATCATTATATATGTGATAACATATGTTTCGCTAATGTTTTAAAAGCTCAAATCATCCCGAAAGCGTCCGACAACCTATTTTACTATTCACATCAGCACCTACATTAATTACTTTGCCGAAAAATGTTTCAAGTTTTATTTGGCTATAACTTGGCCGTTTTAAGTCTGATTTTAATGTACAATATATGAAGATATATCTACTCAAAACGAGCTCTCCCAAAACCATCTTTACGCCTAATGAAAACATTCTTAAGTGTCCGCAAACCCAAAAATAAAAACAGATCAGCAACATTGTTTTTCGTAAATGCTCCCAAAAATCACACCAGACTTCACAGTAGTGCCTAATCTATCCTAATCTCCGTTCATAGCTAATCCACAACAAAACCACGCTTAACCTATTCTAATCTCATCCCCACAAATCATTTAACACACTAATCACTTCGCTTAAACCCTACACACAATATTTGCATAATAGATTTATAAAGGTTTCCTTGTTTAACATACCCATTTCATTTCTTTTTGAAAAATTAACACAAACACCCTAGGACTTTATAAATCTATGCAAGAACATAAGTAAATATTGAATGAAAGTAGAAATAAAAGCATAAGTTTCAAAGTAAGCTTACAAAATAAAGAACAAGCTTAAGAAATACAAGAGATGATGATGGAAGACTTGGATCTTGAAAAACCCCAAATAATAACCAAACCCTAATTTATAGATCTTGAAATAAACTGTTGAATCAATGAACCAATACTTGCAATCACCCTAAATAACCTTAGATATGAACCTAGTATGCTTGGATCTTGAAATAAATCAAAGAAACTCAAACACTAATAAGGGGTGTTTGTTGCCGTGAGCAAGGAGAAGAAAAGAGGGAGAGAAAGAAATTTTTAAGGCTACGAAATGAAGAGTGAAACCCTAAGTTGTTATAGTGTGATATTTATAGGACCATGGTAGGGTTTTATTGTATGTCTTATAGTGTACATGTGACCAACACACACCAAATGTGTGTGTGTGTACTTGCTCGGCCGAAAACAACCACAAGGACCAAATGGTTTAATTTTTTTTAGTCATGGTTCAATATTTAGTCTTTGGTTTGAATTTCGATGAGTCAAAATGGAAGAGATCACATGCACTTGTCTTGCATGGTTCCTAGTGCATGGTAATGACTTCATGTGAAGTAACTATCTTCCCCTTACATATGCATAATAAAACAAGAAAGATGCCTTTGATTTAATTTTAAGACTTATGGTTGTTTTTGTTGGGTCTTGGCGTCCGAAAATGATAAGAGAGGGGGGCAATGAACGAAATTTTTGATGTTTTAATATGATATGTATGATAACTAATGTTTACATGAAAAGATTTTAGGTTTCTAGATCTCCGTTTGACGTAAAACGCTAAAACTATACGACGTACGCGAAAAACGTATAAATCGTAAACAAAAATAAACGTGACCTACGTAACACTTTAATATGATAAAATAACGCACATAACATGTAAATTAATTGAAGCCTGAAATCGGAACGCGTCCGACGACGTTTTTCAGATTTACGCGGGTTAACTTCCCGGTTTACGTCAAATTCAAACGTAACGTATAAAATTCAAAATAATGATCGGAAAAGTTTAAAATATTGACCTAAAATTTACGGGGTGTGACATCCTTCCCTCGTTAAAAGAGCTTTGTCCTCAAAGCTTAAGACGTAACTTTAGACGTAGATGCAGGGTTAGCAAAAAGATGAGGACACTTTTTCTTCATTTGGTCTTCGCGCTCCCAAGTTAACTCAGGACTTCGTCTTGAGTTCCAACGGACTTTCAAAATTAGGATGCGGCTTTGCTTTAGTCATTTAACTTCTCGATCCATGATTTCAACCGGTTTTTCAATGAAATTAAGCCTGTCATCAATCTGGATTTCTTCCAATGGAATAGCTAGGGGTTCGTCGGAGAAACACTTCTTCAAATTGGAAACATGAAAAGTACTATGAACCCGACTTAGTTGCTTTGGGAGTTCTAGTCGGTATGCAACCGTTCCCACTTTAGCAAGGAATTTGAAAGGTCCAATATAACGTGGATTTAGCTTCCCTCGTTTTCCGAAACGTATCACCCCTTTCCATGGCGATACTTTCAACATAACCTTATCTCCAGCTTGAAATTCCAATGGCTTACGTCTCCTATCGGCGTAGCTCTTTTGTCTATCACCTGCCGCTTGAATACGCTTCTTGATTTGGATGATCTTTTCCATGATTTCATGAATAATCTCAGGGCCAGTAAGCTGAGCATCTCCAACCTTAACCCAACAGAAAAGCGATCGACATTTTCGACCGTATAGTGCTTTAAACGGTGCAGCTTTGATACTCGTATGGTAACTATTGTTGTAGGAAAACTCCACCAAAGGTAGGTGTCTATCCTAACCTTTCCCAAAATCAATCACACAAGCACGCATCATGTCCTCCAAAGTTTGGATGGTTCTCTCACTTTGCCTATCCGTCTGTGGATGATAAGCCATACTCATATCCAATTGAGTACCTAGAGCTTTGTTTAGCGATTTCCAAAAATGAGATGTAAATTTACTATCTCGATCAGAAATAATCGAAATTGGCACGCCATGTCTTGAGACTACTTCCTTCAAGTATTGTCTCGTCAATTTTTCCATTGAGTCGGTTTCCTTCATTGGTAAGAAATGAGCAGAATTGGTGAGTCGGTCAACAATTACCTAAATTGCATCTTGACCAGTCGTCGTCTTTGGCAACTTAGTAATGAAATCCATTGTAATGTTCTCCCACTTCCATACTAGGATCACAGGTTGAACCAACAAACCAGATGATTTTTAGCATTCAGCCTTGACTTTGGCATAGGTCAGACACTTACTGACATAGGTGGCAATCTCAGCTTTCATATTTGGCCACCAATATAGTTTCTTTAAGTCTTGGTACATCTTGTCTGATCCAGGATGGACCGAATACTTTGACTTATGCGACTCGTGCATAATCAGAGTTCTCAAGTCACCAAAATAGAGTATCCAACTTCTATTCCTAAAACATAACGTTCCATCGGCATGGGGCTCTAGATTCTTAAACATACCACCTAAATTTATGGTTGCATAATTCTCTTCCTTTCTCGCCTAAAAAAGGTTTAAACCAATCGTCAAAACCAAAGCTCGAACTTATAGCGGCTTGATCCGTTCCTTTCGGCTCAAAGCATCTGCCACCACGTTCACCTTTCCCGGATGATAACGAATTTCACAGTCGTAGTCACTCAACAATTCTAAACATCTACGTTGTATCATGTTCAACTCTTTCTGAACAAGGATATATTGCAAGCTCTTATGATCGGTGAACACAACGCACTTCGTGCCGTACAAATAATGTCTGCACATTTTGAGAGCAAACACCACCGCTCGAAGTTCTAAGTCATGTGTAGTGTAATTCTTCTCGTGAATCTTGAGTTGGCGTGATGCGTAGGCTATGACTTTCTCCCTTTGCATCAGAACCATTCCCAACCCCTTGTGAGAAGCATCACTGTAAACCACGAAGTTTTCACTATCTTCGAGTAAAGCCAAGATCGGTGCACTACACAATTTCTACTTCAACAGTTGGAATGCAGCTTCTGCCTTTTTGGTCCATTCGAACTTCATGCTCTTCTGAGTCAACTTTGTCATAGGTTTTGCAATCTTCGAGAAACCTTTGATAAATCGTCGGTAATAGCCGGCAAGACCTAGAAATTGACGAATTTCTGTCAGAGTCTTGGGCGATGCCCAATACTTGATTGACTCAATCTTAGCTAGGTCCACATGAATGCCTTCACTATCAATCACGTAACCAAGAAATTATACCTTTAAAAGCCAAAATTCACACTTTGAAAACTTGGCGTACAATTCTTCCTTCTTAAGCAACTCCAAAATTAACTTAAGATGTTCTGCATGCTCTTCCTCGCTCTTAGAGTAGATCAAGATGTCATCAATAAAAATGATCATGAATTTATCTAAGTATGGTTTGCAAACCCGATTCATCAAGTCCATGAATACTGCCGGTGCGTTTGTCAATCCAAAAGGCATTACTTGGAACTCGTAGTGGCCATAGCGAGTCCTAAACGCCATCTTTGGAATGCCCTCTTCATGAAGTCTGAGTTGGTGATAACCAGACCTCAAGTCGATCTTCGAGTAAACACTTGATTCTTACAACTGATCAAATAAGTCGTCGATTCTCGGAAGTGGATATCAATTCTTCACCGTCAGCTTGTTTAGTTCACGATAATCGATACACATCCGAAAAGATCCATCTTTCTTTTTGACAAACAAGAATGGGGCTCCCTAGAGTGAGGAACTCGGTCTTATAAATCCTTTGTCAAAAAGTTATTGTAGTTGAGTGGACAGTTCTTGCAGTTCCGACGGTGCTAATCTATACGGGGCTCGTGCCACAAGAGCAACACCTGGGACCAAGTCGATTTGGAATTCAACTTTTTGCGTTGGTGGTAATCCAGGAAAATCTTCTAGAAAGACCTCCGGAAAATCCCGTACAGTCGGCACATCCTCAAGTCGCTTCTCCTCCGACTTGTCTTCTGTTTCCTTTTTCGTAACTTGTGCCAAAAAAATTAGGCAACATTTCTTAATATATTTATGAGTTTTGGTTCACGATATAATGCTCAACTTTGACTTCTTTCCTTTGCCACTCCTATCACCTTGAACTATCAAAACTTCATCACCATAGGGAATCCGTACAATCTTCTCATCATAAATGATCACCGCATTGGTTCACTAACCAATCCATGCCGATGATGACGTCAAAACTACTAAGTTCTACTGGCATTAGGTCAATATTGAATGGGTGACCTAACAATCCTAACGTACAGCCTCTAAGTACAGTATTAGTTTTATAAACTCTCCCGTCGGCTAATTTGACAGCATATCTAACGTCTAAAGTATCGGGGATTATATCAAGTAAGGTACTAAAAGTAGTCGACACAAAATTTCGATCGACACCCGAATCAAATAATACAGAAGCATAATGGTTGTTGAGAAGAAACGTACCTGTGATGACGTCAGAATTGGGGTTAGCGTCTCCTCCACCTAGCACATATACTTTTCCTCTTGCTTTACCAATCCTACTCTTGTTTCTAGTTTTGTTTCCACGGTTCCGATCTTTCAGCTTTGGATAATCACTCATGTAGTGTCCTTGCCTCCCACACTCGAAACAAGTTAAAACTCTCTGATTCACTACTTGATCCCTCTGAGTAGAAGTAGTGGAAATCATGGCCTTACAATCCCTAGTCAAATGTCCAACCTTGTTGCACTTCCCACATCTCACAGTGCATGGCCCTTCACGATGAAATTTACACTTGTTGTAGAGAGGTAACAGTCCATTATACACTCTTCTTTCATTGTTGCGAGCCGTATAGGCTCTTGCTACATTCTGACCTCCAACATTCTGTCTTTTGAATTGTGGTTGCTGCCCACGGTTGTCCTTCTAGCTGTTATCGAACTTTCTTTTATTCTCATCATTTTTCATAGCATAACCTTTCAACTTTTGATCCATTAAGTTATTAGCCACACGGATAACATCTTGTAGCCTTGTGGGTTCTGCAGCAATCACATTTACCTGGATATTATCCGAGAGACCTCTAATAAACTTCTCAACTCGATCCTCCTCTTCGGTAACCATCTTGGTGCACAACATGGTAAGCTATTGAAATCTTTAAGTATAAGTAGCAAAATCATTGTTCTTTATGGTCAAATTCCACAGCTCGAATTCCATCTTTTGAATTCCAGTTCTTGGGTAGTACACTTCAGCCATTAGCTTCATGAGCTCTCTCCATGACATGGCGAATACATCATCAGTTCCAATAGTCCTCTTATGTGAGTTTCACCAAGTTAGTGCACTGTTTAACAGTGTGCAAGTAGCATACTTGACTTGGTATTTCTCTGGGCAATTGCTGATATGGAATATTGTTTCCATCTTCTCAAACCACCTTATCAACCCGATAACTCCTTCAGTTCCTTTGAAGTTGGGTGGTTGACATTTTATGAAGTCTTGGTAAGTACACTCTCGAACGACAGGCCTAACATCTCTATCATTCTCATTGTGATTTCCATTTCCATTCCCTCCTCCATTTCTGTTACCATTACCATTACCATTGCCACCCTCATCATTACCATTCCCAAGTCTAATGTTCCTGTTAGCCTCGCGAGTTTCTAAAGCTTCTGTCATGTGTCGGTTAATCATTTCCTTAATTGCAACAGGCGTCATTCCAGAACGGGTGTTAGTCATTGTTCTACATCACAAGACATCACACATGGTGAGATTTGATACGTGATATAACCACTATAAATGGTAAATAAGATTTATAAAGGAAAATACAATAGAACATGTTTTGCCAGAACAAGTAAATAACAATAAAGACGAACACGTGAGAGAATCAAAATAAGCTTTTTATATCATAACAAAGCTTCATAGTTGGTTACAATCAACCCATAACGGGGTACTTGATTTACAATATTTCTACTACTAACATCTAGACCTAACCATCAGCTGACCAGCCTCCAACTGTCTTTGAGTAGTCTCAAACTCAGTAATCCTATCAAGAGGAACCTCAGACATATAATGAGCTATATCATAAAGAGTATCCTCAAAATCAGGAGCATCTCTTCTAGTGGACTTAGAAATACCACATGTAGCCAATGGATATACTGTGATCTCCATCGTGCCTCCCGCACTAGCCTCTGCATCAAACTCCTCTTCTTCCTCGCTAATATCACTAGTAGCAACCTCAACTCTCATACCTATACCATCCCTAGTAGGAGCTCCAACTCCATCACCAATACCCAAATCTGCAACAGTTTCTGCATCAGCAGTACCAATCTCTATATTCTCCTCTTCGCTAGCCTCAAATGAGTATGAATCTCTGAACCTCTTGTGAGATAGAAGATCAGCAAGAGCAGGGGCTATCTATCTTGGAACAGGAGTAGATGATGGTACCAAAGTAGTAGGGGATCTGCATCTCTGGCGAGATGGCCCAATAGAAGGTGAAGATGAATCCAATGACCTCTCAGAAGATGAATCTAGGGATGACTCTGATGTCGTCGGTGGGTAAAGAGTAGACAATGGTACAGACCTCCAACGCATAAAAGCCTTACTACATCGTGGAGTCCTAACCGATGGATAAACCAATCTAGGTGATGCAACTCTAGTCGATGGTCCTGAATGAGACTGACCTGATGCATCACATCCTGAAGAATGAACTGACGATGAGTCTGATAATGAATCTGAAGATGAACCTGAAGATGAACCTGAAGAAATATCTGATGAAGAGTCCAAAGATAAGCTAGAAGAAGATGAGTCTGAAGTAATGTCAGGAGAAGAATGACGATTAGATGAACGATTAGATATACGTCTCCATGCAAGTCTACGAGCAGGAAAAGGTCAAACTTTCTTCCTCGCAATCAACAACTTACGCGACCCATTAGGACGGGTGCGATAAGGTCAACTGAAGGGAATAGCCTCACCGGGTCGGACAAGAATTGTTGGCCATCGACGAATCCTGAGCAGGGAAACAACAAGTGCAAGTGGAAACTCAAATGATGGTGTAAGAGACTCATGCCTCTCAGGTCTCTGCTCAGCAGGCTCTAACTCACTGTCTGCCTCTGAGTCATCAGAACATAAGAAGGGTGAAACCAATGGTAACTCTAGTGATACAGGTAATGAATCCTTCGATGGATTAGAATCAGAAGAAGATGAATAATCCACCAAATCAAGCACTATGGTAGGTGAAATGACAGATACTGCTCCCACCTCCGGTGCAACCAACGGATCAGTAGGTGCAATGGGAACCTCAGCAGGAACCACAGGGATAACATGGATACTGGTAGGAATAGTGCCAAAGAGAATCACTCGTGGGACATGAGAACCCACACTCTCCTTAGATGAATCTGACGAAGTAGAAATAACAGGGACTGCCATAACCTGCATAAGCAAAAGTTTATATAAACTCTTTATATGAAACCATGCTAAGTGCGTGCCATGCCGAGAAGTAAGTATGATGCAAAATATGATATGGCAAAATGATGTATA